>CAUYLG010012371.1:0-144275 GCA_963573385.1 Cacajao melanocephalus | reverse complement strand
ATCACTGAGATGCCTCCTTAATTCATTTCCTTGCATAAACCACAAATCACATAAAGTACAATGGTTGGGTTTATCTCCAGTATGTATTACCAAGTGATCTTTGAACTGGTCCCAGCTGTTAAACACACTGTTGCAGACCTGGCATTT
Source organism: Cacajao melanocephalus (assembly GCA_963573385.1). NCBI lineage: Eukaryota > Metazoa > Chordata > Mammalia > Primates > Pitheciidae > Cacajao > Cacajao melanocephalus. Next base: position 144,128 of record CAUYLG010012371.1, on the reverse strand, counting down.
GTAGAGCTTCTTCCTTCCTTTTTTTGCCCCTACTCCAGTTTGGCATGCAGTGAGGTGACATTTGAGAGTGCTATTTCTAGCAAATCGTTCATGACAATTTGGACATTCAAAAGGTTTTTCACCTGTATGTTTTCGAAGATGTTCTTTAAAATGTCCAAAATGGTCAAACTGCTTCTCACAGTACTGACATACGTTAATTTTTTTCCCAGTTCTTTGCTTCTTACTGACTCCACCTTCCTCAAGGTGGTAACAATTTAGGTGCTGTTTCCATGCACTCTCTCGAAGATATCTTTTATTGCATATTTCACACTTGAAACTCTCAGTGGAGTGTGATTTCATGTGTTCCTGTTTGCTTGTGGGGTCAGATGCACAGCCATCTTCTTTAATCTGCCCTTTTCTGTCACCTTGACGGTACTTGCTGGTAATATCTGCCAACAATGCTAGAGCAGAGTCATCAGAGGAACCTGTGCTCTGGATGTACTTTATAGACTGCTTGGCAGAAGCCACTTCTTCTAATGTTTCAGTGCCTTCATCTTCCACTTCAATTGTGCCTTCAGCAATCTCTACCTCAATTTCAACAGGTTCTGATTCTGCAGATGGCAATGACTCAGTGATAACATTTGAAGTTTCTGCAATCTTCCTTTTTTTGGCCTCACTTTTTCCTGTAGTATTTTCCTGTAATGGAGCTGAGTTTTCTTTGTTCCTGACTTCAAGGGCTTTGATAGCTTCTAGCATTTGTAGAAACTCTGCTGCTTTCCATACATCATTGGCTTCTTCTTCTCCTTGTATCATTAATTTTACTGTATATGTGAACTCAATTAAATGGCGAAAGGCCATTTTACTAACACCTTCTATCTCCACCAAAGGTTCTTGGGTAAACTCCTGAAAGAATTTGTAGAACTTACTGCAAGCAGCCAAAACAGCCTTGTGAGCCTTAAAATGCTGTCCGTCGACAATCAGGGTGACGTCAGTAAACCGGTCCTGCTCTCGCTGTTAATTCAATCGGTCGAGGATCATTTTATGATGTTCAGGCAACTCCTGAAGGCATTCCATCGTCTCTTCAGCCTCCATGGCCGTCGGGTTGCTCTAGCTCGTGATCCGCTCTTTTTCCTCTCTGTGCCTCAGAGCCTCTGGTTCAGTGCTTTCCCCTCCCTGGGCATAATGCGCCCCACACTTTTCCCGACCCCTAACCCATGGCTCGCCCTCCATTTTCCCCGCAAGAGCCGTGACTCTCCCTCTGCTCCGGCCCAGCTGGCGCACGTGTCGAGACCATTATTCTAAGTAAAGTAATTCAGGAATGAAAAACCGAATATCATATGTTCTCACTTATAAGTGGGAGCTAAGCTATGAAGACACAAAGGCAAAGGAACAATATAATGGACTCTGGGGACTCGAGGGAAAGGGTGAAAGTGGGGTGATGGATAAAAGAATACACATTGGGTACAGTGTACACTGCTTGGGTGATAGGTGCATCAAAATCTCAGAAATCACCACTGAAAAACTTATCCATGTAACCAAACACTACTGTTCCCCATAAACTATTGAAATGATTTCAAAAAAAATAGAAAAACTTTGATGAAAAAAATATGCAGAGTAGAATAATATTGATATATAATTCCATTTATGTAAGAAAAACTATTTCCCTGGAAAGGCACAGAAAATATCTGAAAAGACACACACACACACACACACACACACACACATATGCTTGTGCACACGTAATTATTGACAGTGGATACTTCTAGGAAATTCATATAGGATTTTGGCAAGATAGGCAGAATTTTACTTTTTCCTCTATGCAGATACCGTTCTCTACTATTTGAATGTATTACCATGAACATACATTTCTTCTGTTATAAAAATTATTTTGAAAATAATATTTAATATCATGGGAAGATATTTAATATCTATAGTAAACTGAAAGAGAAAGTTATAAAACAATAAGTAAAATATGATCTTTCTTTAGAAAATAATATTTGTTGCCCAGGCTGGAGTACAGTGGCACAGTCTTGGCTCACTGCAATCTCTGCCTCCTGTGTTTATGCAATTCTCCTGCTTCAGCCTCCTGAGTAGCTGGGATTACAGGCTTCTGCCACCACACCCGCTGATTTTATATATTTTTAGTAGAGACGGGATTTCGCCATGTTGAGCAGGCTGGTCTCGAACTCCTAACCTCTGGTGATCCGCCTGCCTTGGCCCCCCAAAGTACTGGGATTACAGGCATGAGCCACTGTGCCCAGCCACTGTGCAAAAAAGAAAGATTAGGTGAGTATACACCAAAATGTGAACAATGATCTCAGAGTGTGTATTAGTCTGAGCTCATCCTGCTAATTAAGACATGCTCTAGATTGGGTAATTTATAAAGGAAAGAGGTTTAAGGGGCTCACAGTTCTACATAGCTGGGGAGGCCTCACAATCATGGTGGAAGATGAAGGATCTTACATGACGGCAGGCAAGAGAGTTTGAGCAGTGGAACTCCCATTTATAAAACAGGCACATCTCATGAGAATTAGTCACTACCTCGAGAACAGTATGCAGGAAACCACCCCTATGATTCAATTATCTCCACCTGGGCCCACCCTTGACATGTGGGGATTATTACAATTCAGGATGAGATTTGGGTGAGGGCACAGCCAAACTATATCAGAGTGGTTGGATTTGGATGATTTTTATTGTTTTCTTTTGCACTAATCTTGATTTTCTAAACACTTCACAGTGGGTATCTGTTACTTTGTCATCAGAATTTTTTTTAAACATTTACATTAGAATTTATTAATTTCTGTGTGTAGATCTCTATAAGATACATTAATTGTAATTTCATGTAGCTTATGTTTTATTTATCTAATGGCCTAGCACTGCCTTTCTCTCTCTTCCCCACTCTAGAGACCTATTTCATCCTGTAAAAGTTTGATTCATCAGGCATTTCTTATAAAATAAGATGATATACTTCTCTTAAAAAGAGAGATCTCTGATTCATGGAGCCAGAAAATAATTGGAGACAAAACTATCTGACATAAAAGTTATTTCTTCCACCAATTTTCAGTTATATAAGCTCTCTTAATTCTTGGGTTTATTCTCTATACATGGCTGACTTCATCTATATTTTATGTGGAATAAGCAGCAAATACTTCAGAGATTCTTCAAAATGAAGTATAAAGTAAAATATAAAATGAAGTGAAGTAATCAGGACAAAGAAAATATGACAGAGGGAGAGACAAAATGAAATCACAAGATGAACTCTACCCCTTAAGGGCCAGCACTTTTTTTTGAGTGTGATCTAGTCATGCATCACTTAATGGCAGGGATATGTTCTGAGAAACACATACTTAAGCAATTTTGTCATTGTGCAAACATCATGGAGTGTACCTACACAAACCTAGCTGGTATAGCCTACTACACACCTAGGCTAGATGGTATAGCCTATTGCTCCTAGGCTAGAAACCTGTACAGCATGTTATAATACTGAATGCCACAGGCAATTGTAATACAACAGTAAGTATATGCATATTTAAATATATCTAAATATGGAAAAGGTACAGAAAAAATATAAAAGATAAAAAATGGTACACCTGTATAGGGTACTTATCATGAATGGAGCTTGCAGGACTGGAAATTGCTCTGGGTGAGTCAGTGAGTGAGTGGTGAGTGAGTGTGAGGGCTCACACATTATCATATACTACCACAGACTTTATAAATGCTATGTACACTTAGGCTACACTAAATTTATAAGGATAAATTTTCTTTCTTCAATAATAAATTAATCTTAGCTTACTGTAACTTTTTTACTTTAAACACTTTTTAAAATTTTTCTCTTTGACTCTTTTGTAATAACACCTATCATATTATACAACTGTACAAAAATACTTTCTGTCCCTTTCTATAAGTGTTTTTCTTTTTTAATAATTTTTAATTTTTTTAACTTTTTAAATTTTTTTTTGTAAAAAATAGGACACAAACACATATACTATCTTACGTGTACCCACGGTCAAAATCATCAACATCATTGCCTTCGACTTCTACATTTGTGTCCCACTGGAAGATCTTCAAGGGCAATAACAGGCATGGAGTGGTCATGTCCTATGATAACAATGCCTTATTCTGGAATACCTCCTTTAAGACCCTGCCTAAGGCTGCCTTATAGTTAGCTTTTTAATATACATAAATAGAAGGACTACACTGTAAAATAGCAATAAAAAGCAGAGTATAGTAAATACATAAATCAGTAATATGGTTGTTTATTATCATTATGAAGTATTACATCGTATTAGTCTGTTTTCACACTGCTATAAAGAACTACCTGAGGCCTGGTGCAGTGACTTATGCCTGTAATCCCAGCACTTTGGGAGGCCGAGGTGGGCAGATCACGAGGTCAAGAAATTGAGACCATCCTGGCCAACATGGTGAAACCCTGTCTCTACTAAAAATACAAAAATTAGCTGGGTGTAGTGGTGCATGCCTGTAGTTCCAGCTACTCGGGAAGCTGAGGCAGGAGAATCGCTTGAGGCTTGGAGGTGGAGTTACAGGAAGCCAACATCATGCCACTGCACTTCAGCCTGACGACAGAGCAAGACTCCATCTCAAAAAAAAAAAAAAAAAAAAAAAAGAACTACCTGAGACTGAGTAATTTATGAAGAAAAGAGGTTTAATTGACCCCCTTCTCTGCAGGAAGCAGGCTAGGAGGCCTCAGGAAACTTACATTCTGGTGGAAGGAGAAGGGAAAGCAGTACATCTTACCATGGGAAAGCAGGAGAGAGAAAAAAGAGAGCAAAGGGGGAAGTGTCACACACTTTTAAATCTTCAGATTTTGTGAGAACCACTTACTATCATGAGAACAGCAAGGGGGAAATCTGCCACTGTGATTCAATCACTTCCCACCAGGCCCCTCCCTGACATGTGGGGATTACAATTTGATATGAGATTTGAGTAGGGACACAGAGCCAAACTGTATCATACACAGTATACAGAATTGTATGTGTGCTACTTTTATATGACTGGGAGCCACTAGGTTTGGGTACACCAGCATTACCACAAACCTGTAAGTAATGTGTTGTGCTACAATATTACAAAACCTAGGACATCACTAGGCTATAGGAATTTTTCAGTGCCATTATAATCTTATGGGCCCACTGTTGCGGTCTATTGTTGACTGAAACGTTATGTATTGCATGACTGTACTAACTCTTTAAGCAACCCCCTAACTCTTACCCACCCCCAAAAGAGACCAGAGCTGGGGAGGGTCAAACTGTCCTGATACAGAGGCCAGAGAGAAATTACTCTAGTGCATGAGCTATATGCAGACAATAACAGCAATGATAGCAACAGCTCCTAAGGCGTCCTATTGGTTAGGTTCTATGCTAAGTCATGATTTTTATCTAAATAAACAATTGATTTAATCTTCACAAGAACTCTATTCTTAGTAAGAAACATTTATTTCTCCTACCCATGTTTCCCCTTGACTCCTTAGGAGGGAAGCATTTGGGAGGAGCTCTCTGGGCTTCTCAGTTCTGCCCCCTTACTTCTTTACTTTCTCCTCAGGAGGAATTGGGAGAGTTGGTAAATTTGAGAAAAGGGATGAGCAGCTGCAGCTCCTTTTGAGGAGAGGTCTGTTCTCCAACCCAGGAAGATCTCTGCCTTCCATACACTAAGCTTTCTCTGGAGAACTCTGCCTCTATACTTCTGGAGCCCTGATGTGTTCCTCAATTTAGCTTTATCAGTAATAAGCCTGACACCATCAACAATTCGTTATCTGAAACTCCCAGGGTGAGGTGGGTTTCAAAATTCAGAATTTTTCAGATTTTAGAAGGTCATATAGTTCACATACAGGTTCTAGGTCAACTCCCTATCATCAAATGCATTAATATTTTTGCAACAAAAAGTATGAATATTCGCACTGAATGGGATAAGTTAAGACTACATCACATCAGTTCAGATCAGATTTTGTAGTCAAATGAGTTCAGATGTGCTTCATGGATGTACCATAAAGATAATGAAGCTTAAGCCTCAGGCTCCCCTAGTTGCACAGGCCACTTCTTTGGCCAGACAACTTATTTTGTATTTATACTTGTGTGTGTGTGTGTGTCCCTCAAAAATATAAGCTTCAGGACCCAGAAAACCTAGAGTCCCCCCATAGACAGATATGATTTCCTCCCCTAAAACCCTGATACACAAAAATGTAGGTACGATTATTATCCGCATTTTACCTAGGAAGAGACTGAGGCAAGAGAGGGTAAGTGCCTTGACACCCAGTTCCAAGTGGCAGAGTTTGGTTTTAAACCCAGATGATGTAAGTCCGGAGTTTGTGCTTTTAACCACTGCCTTTCTACATTTGTTAACAAACATAAAAAAAAATGTTGACATTCTCTTCAGCTAAAATAAACCCTAGAGGATATTCTTTATCCCAATAAATATAACCTAAGGAATCCCAATTTCTATGAAACCTCTCAGTCTAATAGGAGAAGAATGAAACTCTTCTAATAATGTCCTCTAGTAATTTAGGAAAAAAGCACTACAGTAACATTTCTGTATACTTCCTTCTAAAGAGAATCCCCAGGATTAGATCTTATTCACACATTACCATTTTCCTGATATTGACCCTTCATTATTAAGTGAATGCTACTCTTTTCCCACAAATTGTAATTGTATTTGCATTCCTCAATATCCTATGTTTGGTTTTTCATGAAATTCAATCTGGAAATCAGTAAAAACCATGTACATAGGATCCTGTAACATTGCTATAATAGTAAACAATCTCACATTTCTCTGCACAAAAAACCTAAGAGAAAGGGAAAAGGGAATACCCATATTTTACAAATAAAGAAACTGAGGACAAGAGAAAGTAACTTCTCCAATGCCACCAAGTATTGGCAGAATTGGTAACAAAACTCTGGACGTTTTTCTCCTAGGTCAAGGTGACTATAATTCTTTCTGTTGTATAAAAGCTTGAAAAATAAGTTTCTCCATAAGGAGAAATATAGAAGGTCGTTTATCTAAGGAGCATCAACTCTGGACATGTAGGTTGCAATTTATTAGTATTTCATGCATAACTTTATCTACTGAATAAATGCTGATGAAGTTTCCGAAAAACAACAAAACCATTCATACATTCTGACTGATGCTTATTTCTTTCTCAGATTCTCCACTTGGATTAAGAGAACAATAAGGAAAAATTTGTTCTACTCAATTATAGTAGTGTTTGAAAATATTTTATTATGACATATAAAGTTTAGAGAAAAGGATCTCTTGAAGAGGATAATAATGATATTCGTCACCCATCTATAACACACCTGAACAGTTCCCCATGTATTTGTTTTGGATTTATTCTTAAGTAATAAAGTCCCTGTGAGTGTTTCTCCAATACCATTCTTTTCTTGCACTATCCAAGAGTAACCAGCAACCCAAATTTTGTGTATATCAATCCGTGATAATTTATATAGAACATGTATATTTAAAACTATTTACATAAAAGATTTTTGTGTTTACATAAAATAACTTTATCATATGATAACATAGCATATACATATACATACATATATGTATATATGTATACCTTAGATCTATCATTCTACAACTTGTTTTTATGCTCAATGCTATTTTGAGATTCATGTTGATATTTAAAGCTAGTAGTTTTTTGTCTTTAGCTTTTGTGACATTGTGAATGGGACTTTTGTTCCAATTATGTTTGCTAACTGGTTATGGCTGTTATATGAGGACTTTATTGATTTGGAATCAGGGAAACTTTCTGAATTCATTTATTAGTTCTAATAGTTTGTAGATTCTCTTAGATTTTCTATGTGGGCAATCATCTGAAAATAAGATCACTTTCAAATGATCATCTTTCTCAGGGTGGCCAGCTGCTTTGTAAAACAAAAAGTTAACAAGATACCTGATTTCTAAAATAAAATTATTCTCCAGTATCCACAAGAATACATTCCAGTACAGATATCCTATCCCCATCTTGAATGTTTTTCAAGAGGTAGAATTATAACCATGCTCTTTTCTTACTCTGTCATCCAAAGATTTTATTCCGTGGAGATGACTTGGTGTGACTTCAAATGGAGCACCATAAAGCCACAGGACTGGAAGTGAATGGGTGACTTTTATTTTAAGAAGAGTGTGTTACCATACTTAGGAATACCTGTTATTTCATATAACAATGGACTTTTTGGAGAAATTGTCTTTAGATTTAGGAAGCTCCTAATCAGATTTCTATTGAAATGGATTGAAACAAAGGTGTTAAGCTCTTTTTGTTTATCAATAAAACAAGTTGGAAAAGAGCTGTGAGTTCAACATCATCTGTTACCATTGGGAAGAAAGGTAGGGTCACATAATGAAAATCAAGGTCAAAGATCCATTACCTTTGTAGCTATTTATTCTGACCACCTATCAATGCTCGAGGAAATGACCAGAATCTCAATAAAGCAAGAGTCTCCTAGTCTGGTTTCCGTGTGAACTGGGAGGCAGAGCTTTAACTTTATGTCCTTTCTCAGTATTTTAAACTGACATTGTTAAAGGACATTTCCCCCAAACTCTGCTGAATAGAAAACATGATCAAATAAACTCTATGTGTCAATTAGAATTCTTTGGATGCCAACATTAGGAACTGACTAATTTAAGCAAAAAAGCTATTGGAAATATTCTAGGTAGCTCAGGGAGTCAAAGGAAATGTTGAACACTTAGGCCTCAGGAAGGAAAGGTATGAGGGCAGCTCTGGGGATCTGAGTAACAGGAAAGCATGGATAGTCTCTTCAGAGAACTGCCAGGTGCTAGCTCTGCGCATACTCCTGCCTGTGTCACTCCACTGAAGGTCCAGAATCCTGCAAGATAAAGACTAATTTTCCTGATTTGTACCATGTGGCCCCTTCTTGATGGGTGTTGGTATTCCAGCTATTCTGGAGACTGAGGTGGGAGGATCACTTGAGTTCAGGAGTTAGAGACCAGCCTAGGCAAAACAGGAGGCGAGCAGGGAGGGCATCTTCATTTTCATGTTATTCTGAGACTATAAGTGATGATGAAGGGGATTTTACCAAGGAAATCAGGGCTTGCTTACTCAAGAAGGGGGAGAATTGGGGTACAGGGGGACATAACAGGCATTCATTTCACTCCTCTTTAGTGTGCCTTTTACCAAGGCTTAGCAAAGCAGCCTCCTGGGAGTAGCACCAAAAAGGTCTAGGACCCCAAAAGGAAATGACTCCAATGAAATGACTTGAGAAAGCCAGGGAGAAATCCTGCATCAAGTCTGTGGAGGATATCAAGCTGCCAGCATAGACCTCAGTCTTCTAGGAAAAAGTAGCCTTATCATACATGCAACTAATGAAACTGAGCCTTTGATATCTGAGATGATCTGTTCAGTGGGTATTTATGAGTAAGGTGACCTAGAAAGCTTCCAGGAAACAGAAAGACCTAAAAGGATTTCTTCTTTTTTTCTTTTCTTTTCTTTTCTTTGTTTTCCTTTCTCTCTCTCTCTCTTTCTTTCTCCCTCCCTCCCTCTCTCCCTCTTTCTTTCTCTTTCTTTCTTTCTTTCTTTTTCTTTCTTTCTTTCTTTCTTTCTTTCTTTCTTTCTTTCTTTCTTTCTTTCCTTCCTTCCTTCTTTCTTTCCTTCTTTCTTTCTTTCTTTCTTTCTTTCTTTCTTTCTTTCTTTCTTTCTTTCTTCCTTCCTTCCTTCCTTCCTTCCTTCCTTCCTTCCTTCCTTCCTTCCTTCCTTCCTTTCTCTCTCTCTTTCTGTCTCTTTCTTTCTCTCTTTTTTTGAGACAGAGTCTCACTCTGTCACGCAGGCTGGAGGGCAGTGGTGTGATCTCAGCCCACTGCAACCTCTTCCTCCCGGGTTCAAGTAATTCTCCTGCCTCAGCCTCCTGGGTAGCTGGGACTACAGGCCTGTGCCACCATGCCTGGCTAATTTTTGTATTTTTAGTACAGACAGGTTTTCACCCTATTGGTCAGGCTGGTCTCGAATTCCTGACCTCGTGATCCGCCTGCCTTTTCCTCCCAGAGTGCTGGGATTACAGGCTTGAGCCACAGCTATTTATTTCTTTATAATCATCTAGGAATAAATATTTTGGGGCACTTATTATGTAACCTCTTGAGAAAAATACACAGAAGTGAGGTTGTAAAATATGGAGTTTGTGGGGGGGTGGGAAGCTTCGGAGGAAGACAGACCTGCATTTCAAACCCAATTCTATCACTCAAGAGCTGTTGCTTTGGGGCATACTCATTAACCTCTCTGAGCCTGAGTTTCCTCACATAAAATGTTGGTGATAACCCTACCTCACAGGCTCCTTCTGAGGTTTAAACAAGATAAGGTATTCAAAGTGCTCAGCATAGTGTCTAGCACAGAATGAATAGTAAATGGTGACTGTCACCTGTTGACATGTATTTAACACAGCTGGCACTAGGTATGACCAGTGTCAAATGAGAAGCCCACACAGAAAAACTGTTAGGAATGAAAGTGTGCTTATAGTGTTCACAGATAGATTGCACCAGCTGTCCAAGGAGCAGCATATCCCTGTCACCTGTCTTCTTCCTCTGCAAAGTGTATCCTCCTCAGGAGGAAGCTCATGCCTGTAACCCCAGCACTTTGGGAGGCCAAAGTGGGTGGATCATTTGAGGTCAGGAGTTGGAGACCAGCCTAACCAACATGGTGAAACCTCATCTCTGCTAAAAATTCAAAATTATCCAGGTGTGGTGGTGCATGCCTATAGTCCCAGCTACTCGGGAGGCTGAGGCAGGAGAATCACTTGAACCCAGGAGATGAAGGTTGCAGTGAACCGAGATTGTGCCACTGCACTCTAGCCTGGGTGACAGAGCAAGACTCCATCTCAAAAAAAAAAAAAAGAGTAGAAATATTTCTTACTTCACCTTCGTATCTTTCTAGCACATAAAATAATATTGCATCTACAGCAGATCCTGTGATACATATTAAATAATATCTTATCTATGTGCTTTCTGTGAGCAGGTAATGTGCTTTTGGAAAGTAGAAACAATGTCCAACTAAACAAAAATGTTTCATTACTATTGAGTACAAACTGGAACTAAACAATCTAGTTCACCAGCTTTTCTCAGATCCTCATTCTCCTCGTATAATACACCATGACTATGTGGTCTGAGGTTAGAAATGGATGATTTACCCACTATGTGCCAGGCACCTTATACCACCAAACCTAATTTTCTAATAATCCATGTGGGGTAGATACTGGTATCTCCATGGTACAGATGAGAAGCTGATGCTTAATGAGGCTGAGACACTTGTCTAAAGTCATGCAGCTGTCTAAGTGCCAGTGCTTAGATTTAATTCTAGAACAGCTTGCTGCCTCCTCCCATAGGACGTTGCCCCTTGTTTCAGCTATAGGACCATAGTGTGGAGAAAGATGTCAGGACAGGGCCAATATGCTGGGAATGGTAGTAGGGTCTTTCTTCTGCACGTCTTTCCTTGTGATTCCGGAGGAGTCTACATCACCAAGACCTTCCCCAGCAACTGCCTTATCCAACTAGGTGACAAGACCACAGACAAATCATTGTTTAAGTTAGATCCTAGCTTTTAAGTTCATATGTCAGTGTTAAATGTGAAATGTCATTTACACGACTAAGAACTATTCCCCGAATAGTCAGGACTTTTCTGTGAATTTACAGGATTTTATTACACAAAGTGTTAAAATAAGTCAGGAAAAAATTCCTTTGAAAACCACTGCCAAGATGAAATTATGGAAATGTTCCAAAGTCTATTGCTGCTAAGGAATAAAAGCGACAGAGAAAATTCATTTGCTGATTGCTTCCTTGATATTCTAACTACATCTTCGACAGCCTCCATACCCCATTCAACGTTCTCTTAAATCCAACAATATTTATTAAAAATAAAATAAAATAATTTAATCTACATGTAACAGCCTTATTTAAAAAATGATTATTAAATGTCAAGAAACACATTTTCCTTTTGGTTAGAATGAAACATAATCTTTTAAAGTACCTGTTAAATGTGTTTTCTTATGAAGTTTGGTGATAATCATCAGTTTAACTCTGTTAACTACCAAATAGCATTCTGAGCCTGCAAGTCTGCCAGAAAACTACACTGAATGCCTAGCTTTCTACATGACCTTGAATAGCTTAATGTATTTCAGAACGCTTTGGCTGTCTGTTATGAAGCGTATTTGGTTAACTTCAACTCTTGTTGAAGGCAAACTCATTTTTTTTCCCCAAAAAGTACGTTACATAATTATTCAACTCATGGAAGAAAATTAGAATATTTTTAATGAAGTGCTATGATGAATAACAATTCCTGTGGAATTTAGATCAAGCCTCACCTTTAGGCAAAAGTATATTTAGTTTGCTGTTTGCTTCTTGAAAGTCCTCCCCGAACTCATCTCATCCCTATCTCCAGTAGAAATATGTAAATCGTTACAACAGTCTTCAGGAATAGATGTTAATTCCATTGTATAGGTGATACAACTAACACTCACGGAGTTTAAGTATTGTGCCTGAAGTCACACAACCTCAATGGAAGAGGTGGGGGTTAAACCGGCTATATCTGTTGCCCAAATCCAATCTTTTCAGCTGCAGCATGACTTTCTTAGTATTCCCTTAGTTTTTCTCTCAAAGGTTTTCTTGACACCTCAGCACTGAATTCCCCCCAGCACCAGGAGCAAGAGCATAGGATTTCACAAAAGAAATGACAAATAGGAGAAATCACAAATAATATATAAGCCACAGGTTTTACTCATTCTTTTCTTATTTTCTAAAAAAAAGTTGACAGGTGACAGTCCACATTTTTTGTGTATCAGGCTCTCTGGACATTTATAAGGCAAAGTCAGTTGCGAGTCATGGATAGGAACTCAAACAATCCAAGCTTCATGTGGTTAGCACTCTGCCAGCTTGAAGAAACTTGTCTTTGGCCACAGATAAAAGTAGTACGAAAATAAAAGCGGCTGCCTGTGATTACTCATTGTCTTTGAATAGTGGTTACTTCTTATGGTATACAACTACAAAATCATTTACATAAAATCCAATGGAAGGGCTGTTTAAATCAGCATCCCTTTGTAAACTAAGAGAACAGACACAGAGCTGAAATTCAGATTCCAGATGCCGCGAAAAATAAAAAAAAAAATGTTTTAGAATGCTTGGCTCAGTCTCCGATGTGAAATTTCACAAAACAAGTTTCTATTTCACAGAAACAACCCATAGAATACTTACCGAAGGCATTTTAGAGAACAGGAAAGGAATTAGGTCTAATACAATTTAAGGTACAGAAGTGTGATGTTAAGGCAACCGCTTAAGCTCTTGTTTTGATTGTATCTGTTATCACATATAAGAACTATAGTTTCAAAGCTCAGGCTAAAGAGGTTGCAAAAGAGGTTTGAGCAGTGGGCAAGCAGTTGTACTAGACCAGGGAACCAAAGAAAACTTTTTCACAGATTCCTAGTGATCAGTGGCAACATCCCTGACAACCTGGAGTAAGGTTAGGAAGACGAGCACTGCAGTGCATCTGTGCATGTTGATTTGGTGTAAGATTCCAACTACTCTTTCTGGCAAAGACTGCTCTTTGCAATGAAATGATAACATTCCTAAAATTTTAGTAGTTAAAATATCTCTTCTTCAAAATAATGAAGATAGTAGGATGCATGTTTTTTCTCTTATTTAAAAATGACCTTACTTAATTAAATTATTAGTTGGCTACTGTTAAGAGTTAAATTGTGTCTCTGCAATGGATATTGAAGTCCTAATTCCTAGTACCTATGAATGTGGCCTTATTTGGAAATAGAGTTTTTGCAAATGATCAGGTTTAGAGTAGGACGTTAGAGTGGACCTCAATTCAAGTCTAGTGTCCTTATGAAAAGAAGGGAAATTTAGGCGTAGAGACATGTATACAAAGAGGAAGATGACGTGAACACACAGGGATAATGCCATCTACAGGCCAAGAAATACCTAGGAATGCCAAAAAACTACCAGAAGCTAAGAGAAGCATGGAACAATTGTCCCTCCCAGTCCTCAGTAGAGACTAGCCATGCTGACTCCTTGATCTCAAACTTCCAGCCTCTGTAGCTGTGAGACAGTAAATTTCCATTCAGCCTCCCAGCTTGTAATTTGTTGCAGCAGCCCTAGGAAGCTAATACAGCCATCTTAAGTCAAATTCCTATTTTTGTTTATTTGTTTTCTTTTTTGATATTCTACTACTTCTTAAAATCACCAAGTCTGAAAACCCTTAACAGCGTTGGCCTTAAGGTTCCATCCAACCCTAAGATTTTATGACATTTTACACTATGAGACCTCTTTTCTAATTTTTTGACTAGATGCTAGTGTTTGTCCATGACTGGAGCTTTTCAGACTCTCCTTGCCATAGCAGAGTATGAACAAGCACAACATTTAGGCATTTCAGACCCAAACCTGAAAAAACATTCCACAATATGCCTTGTGAAACACTAAACGTGGATGCTGGATTTCTTTCCCTGCAGTTCGAGTAGAAGTAAAACTCGAGACACTCCTTGTATAGGATGTAAGAATTAGATGTTCCTCCACCCATGGGTTTGTTGAGGAAGGGTGTTTCTCAGAAGCTTAGGGATAGGTGCCTGAGGTCTCTGGAATGCCTCTTCCTTTTCATATTTGGATCATCAAACAGCCCACCACTCAGTGGTCTTGAGAGCCTATTCTCCTTACCTTTCTCCTCCCAGGCAAGCTACATAAGAGGAGGTTATGGACAGTGAGGTATATTTTATCTGATTATGCTCAAATGCACTGGTGAGTGTCACATTTCCACTGCTTGAGAGGGTTGAAGAGTTCTTTAGCTTGAAGAAAATCTGAGAATGCATACACTCATTTATTCAATTGTGAATTCATTCAATGAATAGTAAAAAAGAGGAGTTATAAGGACATCAATCCCTGCTTTCACCAAATGACTCTAACTGCAATAACCAATAAGTGATGAGAACCTCTACCCTTGCTGAATAGAGAACACTTGGGATCAAATAATTGAACTGCAGCTGATGTTCCTGCAGCTGATGAATGTCAGCAACTTGACCTCAGCTCTTTATGACTCTCACATGTCTGCTGTTTCCACTATGTCAACCTGCCTGCCCATACAACCCACCAAACTGGTACATATCATAGCATCACAAGACGTGTCTCCCCTTCGGGAGCTCATTTCTTTCAGTCCTCTTTGCCTCCAGCCAAAGTCCATCACCTCACAACAAACTGGTTAAAAGCTCACCTGCTCCAGGAATGTTTCCTGGTTTCCGCCTTTACTCAGTCAACCATCCAGCACCTAGACCTCAAATTGTGAAATACCTATTTGTTTGCTTGTTTTGCATCTGTTGAGATGCTGTGACTGACATCAACATGTTTTTGTTTGATTTGTATCTCCCTAAAAGATCATCAATTCTTTAAGGAAAAAAGCTGCCTTTACTTGTTTCTAGTCCCAACCTTTCTGCTAAGGAGATATACTACTTAATCTATTTGAACACATCACCTAATATATGTCCTCACTGATTAAAAAATAAAATGTGGGGGTTGGGAAGTGGGTAATTGGAAAGAGGCTCTCTATGGATATTTCTTACCTTAACAGTGTGTATGTAGTGTCGCCCACACATCCCAGTCCTTTGCTGGCTCTGGGAATGGTCCATTTGAGGCCTGTTTCCCAGCATCCTCACGTGAGGTAGACTGTGGTCTTATCAAGGAAGACTCCTCCCACATTCCCGCTGGGCAACCCGAGCCAATACTACTAAGTATGGACTTGGGCCACACACACTGATGTCCATCTTGGTCTTCCTCTTTTTCTCCTTCCCCCTTTTCCTTGGTATTTAGCCATAAATACAACTCCAGACCAAGATGGTAGATTCTCCTCCACAGTCTGCTCATCCCTACAGACGTCAGTCCTTCTTCCTAAAATGCTCTTATACTCCCTGCCCTTTGGTTCATTCCTGCTCCTCTAAGACTTGATTATACCTCATCTCCTCTCGAATGCCTTCCTTGACCACCACTCTTCCATCAGTGCTGCTGCTACAACTTATTAATATATTTACCCCTCCGCATTGTAACTGCATCATAAAGAAAGAACATGGCCTAGGGTTATAGGTTTCAGATGGCTCAGATTTATAATAATCACTGTGCCACTTACTAGCTATACCTTGGACAAATAAGTTCTTTCTCTGTTCCTCAGTTTTCTCCTCTGTAAAATCAGGATAATAATTGTACTTATATTCTGGAATGTTTTGAGGCTTAAGTGAATTCATGCACAAAAGCACGTAAAATAGTGAATATATTACCTAGTGAATAATATACAGTGATATAATCTCATGTTCCTTTTTCCCTCTAAAATCTCAAATAAGGAGATGTGATTTTGTTACAACATCAATGTTGTAATGTCTTAAGATCCCTGTTTTATGTTCCTCTTTCTTAACTATTGCCTCTTTCATCATTCACCTCCTATCTGAGCATCCTCTCTTTCCTTCAATGGCCTCGTGTAATTATGCTCACCTACCTTAGCCTGTTGCTTGAAGAATGCTCCAAGAAATGGAGTATTCTCGTGTAAAAGGAAACGACTGGAATTGGTGCTGAAAGATAAAAAGGCATAGTATATGTGAAAACGCCCAAGGTAAAATCTGTCCCAGGAACAGCTCGTGAATTCATTAGAGGAATGTTGATGAAATACTTGCTCTGTTCCTGGCATTATGTTACTGGGTGGGTGCTGGGGATGCAGTTCATGCTTTCCTATTGTTTACTGTCTAGTGGGAAATAGAGACAATTACATATACAGTTGTGATACAATGTCAAGATGTATGTTGGAGGGAGAAAAAACACTATTGTAACTTGCGGTGCATATATATAATTCACTCCAGGAACAGGAGAAGGCTTCCTGAAGGAAATGGCACCGAGACTGAGTCTCAAAGGATGAATGAAAATTGATCGGCCTTGGAAGAGAAGAAGAGTATCCCAGGCTAATAGGAAATCTCATGAGAGAAGAAACAGAAGCATGAATCACTAATGTGTTTTGGAGCAATTGCAAGGAGTTCTGAGGGAGTGAGGGGTGAGAAGAGATCAGCATGAGCCAGATTATATGGCGCTTTTATGCTTCTGCTTGGATTTTATTTTGCAGGATTTTACTCTTTAGGAGCTCTTAAAGAGTCTGAGGGAGGGAACAAATACAACCAAGTCTGGGTTTTATGCTAGCAGTCATGTGAAGGATAGGTTGCAGGGCACTAGAATAGAAACAGAAAGCAGTTTGTAAGGTTGTTGCAATAACCACACAAAAATCCCAAGTACTGGAACTAAAGGACATAGGCAAAAGAAAGGCTGGTGAAGGGATTAGGAGAGAAAATAGATAAAAGTTCACACCAAATTGTCATAAGGTGCAATTTCAGCTGCCTCTGCAGGGCAGTAGATCAGGAAAACCTGAGGGAGGTGGTTGTCAGGTGCCATGAAGTTCCATCTGGTTCCATGAGCTCACCAAGCTCTGCTGAGAAGTTACCACGTTTGGCAACTGGCCATAGGCAGTAGGTGATACAATGATGAATGAGTCACCACTATCTGTATCTTAAGGACATAAGAAAAACAACATTCAGTCTCATGGGGAAGCAGACAGGTGCTCAGCTGCAACAGTAAAGGTCAGACTGTGGTAAGTGCTAGAATCAAGATAGAAAGCCCAGAAATCTAACAGATTTGGGGAGAAAAGGGAAAACAATCTTTCTTGATTAGAAGTACTTCACAGAAGAGGGTTAAAAATAGTGTTGAATTCCAGAAACAGAGGAAAAGCAAAAAAAAAAAAAAATGCTATAGGGTAGGAAAGTACAAGGGATATTCAGAAAACACCAGGAAGTTATGTGCAGTTGATTAGGTGCTGAGGCAGGGCTGACTTATGCACTGGACAACTTATTTATCAAATCAAAGATTTGCAACTGAAATCTACCAGCAAGTGGCAGTTAGTGACTCAGAGAAGGGCATATTGAGCCTAAGAAAAGAGAAACACTTATAATACCTGCAGTGGATTGAATGCTGGTCCCCCAAAAGATATGCCTCACATTCGAATTCCCAGAACCTGTGAAAGTTAGCTTATTTGGAAAAAGAATCTTTGCAGATATAATAGTTAAGATATTGAGTTGAAAAAATCATCTAGGATTATCCAACTGGGTCCAAAATCCAGTAACAAGTGCCTTTATAAAGAAAGACGGTAGGAGATTCGAGACAGACACAGAGGGGAAGGGGCTGGGAAGATGAAGGCAGAGACTGAAGTAATGTGGCTACAAACCGAAGAACATAAAGGAATGCCAACAGCCAGCAGAAGCTGGAAGAGGCAGGAATAAATTCTCTTCTAGATCCTTCAGAGGGGGTGTGACCCCACGGAGACCTTAATTTTAGTCTTCTGGTCTCCAGAACTGGAAGAAAATAGTTTTGTGTAGTTTTAGTCACCAAGGTTATGATAGTTTGTTACAAAAACCCTGGAAAAGCAATATAGCACCTCACAACTAATCATTTCAAGTGAGACAGTAATGACCAACATAGATATGATGCCTTTCAACTTACAAATCTGTGTACATATAATTTTATTTTATTCTCATAATAAAACAATGAGATAGCCATTATGTTTTCTTTTTTCCCATTTTATTGTTGAGGAAAATGAGCTTCAAAGAAATAAAATCACCTTCTTAATTCAAACTTCTGTCTCTCACTCTAACTCCTTGTATAAATCCATGAGTCTTTGGTAATGAATCAGTCCTCACAGCTACCACTTTTTCACACTTATACAGAGTTGACAGCTTTAAATGATATCCAAAAGGCTTTTGCAGGCCCAGCCTGGGGAATAAATCAGAGGAAGAGGAAAAGAGAGCGAGGGAACCAAAAGAAATCACAACGAGGTTATTCTAGATAGGATAAAAACAGTAGGGTGGTCCTTTTCCAATTATCCTGGGTTTCAGCTACTGACTCTTGTAATATTGGGTAAGATTTCAAACTCCTTGAATCTGTTTTATCTTTTGTGAAATTAGCATAAAATTCCTCTCTTGGTTGATTTAAAGATTAGATGAGTGATGTGGTTTGGCGTGTCCCCACCCAAAACTCATCTTGAATTGTAACTCTCACAATTCCCATGTGTTGTGGGAGGAACCTGGTGGGAGGTGATTGAATTATGAGCGTGGGTTTTTCCTGCATTGTTGTTGTAATAGTGAATGAGTCTCATGAGATCTGATGGTTTTAAAAACTGGAGTTTCCCTGCACAAGCTCTCTCGTTGCCTGCCCACCATTGATATAAGACATGACTTGCTCCTCTTTGCCTTCCACCATGATTCTGAGGCCTCTCCAGCCACATGGAAGTGTGAAGCCAATTAAACCTGTTTATTTTGTAAATTTCCCAGTCTTGGGAAATGGGTGTGTCTTTATCACCAGCCTGAAAACAGACTAGTACAATAAATTGGTATCAGTAGAGTTGCTGAAAAGATACCTGAAAATGTGGAAGTGACTTTGGAACTGGGTTACAGCCAGAGGTTGAAACAGTTTGGAGGGCTCAGAAGAAGATAGAAAATGTGGAAAAGTGTAGAACTTCCTAGAGACTTGTTGAATGTCTTTGAGAAAAACACTGATAGTGATGTGAACAATAAGGTTCAGGCTGAGGTGGTCTCAGATGGAGATGAGGAACTTTTTGGTAACTGGAGCAAAGGTGACTCTTGTTATGTTTTAGCAAAGAGACTGGCTGTATTTTGCCCCTGCCCTAGAGATTTGTGAAATCTTGAACTTGAAGAAGATGATCAAGGGCATCTGATGGAAGAAATTTCTAAGCAACAAAGCATTCAAGAGGTGACTTGAGTGCTGTTAAAGGCATTTAGTTTTATAAGGGAAGCAGAGCATGAAAGTTGAGAAAAGTTGCATCCTGACAATCTGAAAGAAAAGGAAAATATTTTTTGAAGACAAATTCAAGCTGGCTGCAGAAATTTGTGTAAGTGATGAGCCGAATGTTAATCCCCAAGACAATAGGGAAAATGTCTCCAGAGCATCTCAGAGGTCTTCAAAGCATCCCCTCTCATCCCAGGGCTGGAGGCCTAGGAGGAAAACATGGTTTCCTAGGTTGGGCCCAGAGTCTCTGTGTTTGTGCAGCCTATGGACTTGGTGCCCTGTGTCTCAGCTGTTCCAGTTGTGGCTGAAAGGGGCCAATGTAGAGCTTAGGCTATGGTTTCAGAGGGTAAAAGCCCCAAACACTGGCAGCTTTCACGTGGTTTTGAGTCTGGTAGTGGACAGAAGAATTGGGGTTTGGGAACCTCTGTCTAGATTTTAGATGTATGGAAACACCTGGATGCCCATGCAGAAGTTTGCTGCAGAGGTGGGGCCTTCATGGAGAACCTCTGCTAGGGCAGTGCAGAAAACCGATGTGGGGTCAAAGCATCCACATGGTGTCTGTTCTTACTGGGGCACTTCTTAGGGGAGCTGTAAGAAGATGGCCACCATCCTCCAGACCCCAGAATGGTAGCTCCACTGACAGCTTGCACCCTGCACCTGGAAAAAGCTGCAGACACTCAATGCCAGTGTGTGAAAGCAGCCAAGAGGGAGACTATACCCTGAAGAGCCACAGGGGTGGAGCAGCCCAAGACTATGGGGACCTACCTCTTGCATCAGGGTGACCTGAATGTGAGACATGGAGTCAAAGAGATCATTTTGAAGCTTTACAATTTGACGGCTCTGCTGGATTTTGGACTTGCATGGGGCCTGTAACCTCTTTGTTTTGGCCAATTTCTTTCATTTGGAGTGGCTGTATTTACCCAATGCCGGTACCTCCATTGTATCTAGGAAGTAACTAACTTGGTTTTGATTTTACAGGCTCATAGGCTGAAGCGACTTGTCTCAGAAAAGACTTTGGACTGTGGACTTTTAAGTTAACGCTGAAATGAGTTAAGACTTTGGGGGACTGTTGGGAAGCATGATTAGCTTTGAAATGTGAGGACATGAGATTTGGGAGGGTCCAGGAGTAGAATGATATGGTTTGGCTGTGTCCCTACCCAAATCTTATCTTGAATTGTGACTCTCACAATCCCCACATGTAATGGGAATAACCCAGTGGGAGATGATTGAGTTATGGGGGCAGCTCTTTCCTGTGCTGTTCCCGTGATAGTAAATTAATCTCATGAGATCTGATGGGTTTAAAAATGGGAGTTCCCTGTACAACCTCTCTCTTTGCCTGCCACCATCAATGTAAGATGTGATTTGCTCCTTTTTGCCTTCCGCCAGGATTCTGAGGCCTCCACAGCCATGTGGAACTGTGAGTCCCATTAAACCTCTTTCTTTTGTAAATTTCCCAGTCTCAGTTACATCTTTATCAGCAGCGTGGAAGCAGGCTAATACAATGAGCCGTGTAACTTTAAAAACTTTGAAAACTATAAGGACAATGCAAAATGTGAGTTACAATTATGAGAGTGAAGGAAAATGTTGTAGTAGAGGGGTACAGATGTAATCTCATATTAGTATCACCTGGGGGACTTTACAAAATCATGAATGCCTACATTCTACCTTAGAATTATTAAATCAGAATTTCTAGGAGTAGGCCTCAAGCATCATTATTTTTAAAAAGCATCCCAAATCAGTCATATAACTGCAGCCAGTTTTTGAGAACTCCTGCAGGAGTGGGAAAAAGTGAGAACTGGAGTCAATTGATCTAGGCATAAATTCCATATAGTAACTTTACAATTTGCACTTTGTAAATTGTGTGGTCTTCGGCAAATTACTTAAACTTTAAAATCAGAATAATAATACTTGACTCATAATGCTGTCATAAGGATTTAATTAAATGCATATAAATGTGGGATAGTAAGTTCAGGTTAGTTTGTTTTTTCCCATTCTGTTTATATTTATAAAGTCATTGGAAAGACAAGAGGAAAGAAGGGAGAGGGAGGGAGTTAGCAGTTGACACATTACATGCATTTCCACAAATTAGCTCCAAATTGCATTTTCTTACTTTGAGGTAAGTTCATAAATGCAGACATTAACAAATGCAATCATCATATACACATAGTTTCTCATAAAATTAATAGGTTCCCAGGGGTTAAAATAATTCAGATTAACAGTAAAACCAAGTGTTTTCTCATTAATCAATGCCCCAGGGAAGTGTGAAGTGTTTCCTGTCTTAGCAAGTTATATTAGATTAGAGTCACAAGACATCAGTTTTATTGTCGAGGTCATTTGCAATTACTAAACATGAGGGGCAGATACCTGTAATGACCAAATGTCACTCACCAATGGTAGAAAAATTCAAATATTGGTAACAATATGGTAACAGCTTTTGTTGTTTCTGTTTCAGTTATGGAAAATCATCTCTACATTGCAAGGCATTTCAGGGTCCAAACTAGCATTTTCATCTTCATTCCTTAGTCCGAAGTGGGTTGGGTTACAGGATGAAGTATATACTAGCTTATGCAATATCTTCAGACTATAAGAGATAAGGGGATAATAAGAATTACAAGGACAATGACGTTAGCTGGTGGCTGTTAGTGTCATTGGTAACAGAGAAAAAAAATACTCAGGCTCTACTATCAATCAGGATGTGATGCAAAAGCCAGAAGCCTTCAAAGAATGACTTGCCATTCAAAAAGCAGCTCTTGGTATGTTACTGGATCTAGTAGAAATTGAGCCTGTTCATGGCACATCAAGTAATTATGTGACTAGGCTGCTGATAGTGAGCTCTTTACTGTCAGATCCTCCAAGTCAGTAGTTTGGGCAGACACATCAGTAACGCATCATGCAATGAATGGCACATTTGCGATCAGGCATGAGCATGCCCAATGGGAACAAATAATTACACAAATTGGCAGTTAGGTCTCACATATTACCTAACTTGTTAAACCAATGTGTCTCCCTCAGGTCATACCTGTGACCTCACAGAGAGTTCCCATAACTAGCTACCAGGGGATGAAAAACCCAGGTGTGTTTCAC
The DNA here is from genome assembly GCA_963573385.1 of Cacajao melanocephalus. NCBI lineage: Eukaryota > Metazoa > Chordata > Mammalia > Primates > Pitheciidae > Cacajao > Cacajao melanocephalus. The sequence continues at coordinate 121,247 of CAUYLG010012371.1, read as the reverse complement.
AGATGGGTGGGCTCAATATTTCATGTGAGCTGAAAAGTGGACTGCTTGTGCAACACGGCTCCATCCAGGGTGGCTAGGAAAGAGAGCAGTGAGGGGCGATTCTCACTACTGTCGGCAGAGCTTCAAGAAGTACATCCATCAGGTCATCAGCTTGTGTAGACAGTCTAAGCGGAGCAGGTTCACTGTTGGTTCTCCGATCATATCCTCTCTCCCTTCAGTTCATTCAAGATAGGCAGCGCTGCATTCCTTTCATTCTCTAATTATACCCACTTTGTCTGATTGTGCAATAGGCCAGAAGTGTTGGAAATGAGTACCTCCCAGAGTGTGGAATACAGAGAGGCAAGGTGGGGTGCCCCTGAGGAGAGGAGTATTTTGTAACAAAGATTGTGGAGAATTCCCAGCATGTCATAATGATAAACATCTGAATGACTTTTGGTTGATTTTTCTGCTCTTTCAAAATCATCTACATACTCCCATTATTGCCAGAACCTGAGGCAGAGACTTCCCAGTGCTCTAATCTGGATGCCATTGCTCTCAGGAGCAGCCCTCAGCCAATGACTGAGCCACCAGGACAGAAGTCAGTGTACTGATACCCCAGCTCCTTCTCCCCTGGAGCAGCATGACTCTGATGCTTGTGTCTGTACTGGCTCCCAGAGTTTCCTCAGTAGGATTGAGCTCCAGGTACACTAAGTGATAACTGACTCGGTAGTGCACCCATTACTGGCTACTTTCCCTTCCTGTCTCACTTTTCCACTCCCCTGTTGGATTTTCCTCCACCACCTAAATAACCTATTTGTATTCAGATCCTTGTCTCAAGATCCGCTTCTATACAAACCCAATTAAGTCAGGTATCTATAAGAATAGTAAATGTACATGTCTTTTGCCCCAAGATTTCTGCTTCCAGGAATTTATCCTCAAGTTATACTCACAAATGCACCCAAAGACATGATCTTTATAGTAATAGTAGTAAATATAATTAAGTCCTTACTGTATACTAGGCATTAAAGCTTTTTTTCATGTCATATCTCACTTAATACTCAGAAAGCCCTATGCAATTACTATTAAATCTCCATTTTTACATAAGGGAAAAGTGAGGCATACAGAGGTTGACCAACTTAAGATTATAGGAGCTAGTAGTGCAGAGCTAGGATTCAAAACCTGGGAATCTGCTTTCAAGGCCCATCCATTCACTCTCTGTGTAAGCACGCACATGAGGATGCTTATTTCAGCATTGTTCATTACAGCTGGAAACAATCCAAATATCAATGGGAGGATGGTTACATAACTTACGGGATGCCATATAATAAAATATTTAGAGCTATTATAAATAAAGCTTATATATTAATATAGAAAGAAGTCCAAGATATTAAGTGAACAATGCAAGGTGCAGAACACCAAATTACAAAGGTTTCCAATCTTGCAAAGCCCCAAGAGCTATGTGTGCATGTGTATTTCTGTGTGTGTTAACCATCACAGGTAATAGTTGTTTCCTTAGGAGAACTCTGCACGTTGAGCATGAGAGGAAGACATACTTTACAACACAAGCCATTTTTTATTGTTTTAATTTAATATAAGTACATATAACTCTTTCAAAAAGCCATATGAAAAATATTGAGTAATCAAGCTATATATACGAATTTACATGGAAGGAATAATTTATTCTTTTTGGAAGAGTCTCAGAAGGCCCCATAAAAAGCATATCTTATGAGTAAATGTGGAAGATATCTCCCAGCAGAAGTATTTTTGAAGCGCCACAAGTGTGAGAGCTCACAAGATGTTGGGTAACTGTACAGTTTGTTATGTAGAGTCAGCAGGAAATGAGGCTAGGAAGGTTGAGATAAGATAATTTGTAGATATATTAACTCACAAGTGAAATGAAATACTCAGGCCTGTTAATAGCTACTTGACAAAAATGTTTTTCTGAGGAGTCTTTATATCTTTGAAGGCCACGTGTGCCAAATGGGATATTACAAGAAAGGAAAATATTTCAAGAAGGCTTCCTATAAAGAGCATTAGCTTTCTTAACTCTCTCCCACTTCAGGGGGTTAAGAATTAGAAATGCCTACTTAATCACTTATCAACTCTGAGTTCAATGTTTTCATCTGTAAAACACATAAGAATACAAGCTTCATAGAATTAATGTAAGGATTAATTGAGATAATTCATGCAAAGCAGTTACTCTAATACATTGCTTGGCATTAGCAGGCACTCAGTAATCATTACATGTTACTATTGCTAATAAGTGCTGACAAATAGCAACGTGATCACCATTTACTGATATTATAAGGAACTGAAAACAGTGAAAGGAAAGCACTTCTCTAGGAAAATGAGAGTCTACAGTTTTAATCCAAAAGAAAACCCCACACTCAAAATGATTTCATTGACTTTCTCTGAAGCAGAACCCTAAGTGACATCCAGGTTCTGCCTAAAGCCACGAGGCTGCCTAACAGCTGTGGAATCTGTCAACCTCAACATATGTGCCATAATCTGGTCCACTGATTATACCCAGAATGCTGAACCATGGCTAATGGTGTTTGTGACTTTATTTTTTATTTTATTTTTCTGGAAATGGAGTCTCACTCTGTCAGGCATCCAGGCTGGAGTGCAGTGGCATGCTTATGGCTCACTGCAGCCTCAAACTCCTGGGCTCAAGTGATTCTCCCACCTAAGTTTCCCAAGTAACTGGGATTACAGGTATAAGTCACTGACTTTAGCTTTCAATGAATACCTTTAAAAATTCAGAACATTAATTTTGCCCAGGGAAATACAAAGATCTAAAAACTGTTCAACCTAACTTTATGTTCAAAAAATTTATCTCAGGCCAGATGCAGTGGCTCACGCCCGTAATCCCACCACTTTGGGAGACCAAGGCGGGTGGATCACCTGAGGTAGGGAGTTCGACACCAGCCTGACCAACATGGAGAAACTCGTCTCTACTAAAAATACAAAATTAGCCAGGCATGTTGAAGCATTCTTGTAATCCCAGCTACTGGGGAGGCTGAGGCAGGAGAATTGCTTGAACCTGGGAGTCTGAAGTTGTGGTGAGCTGAGATTGCGCCATTGCACTCCAACCTGGGCAGCAAGAGAGTGAAACTGTGTCTCAAAAAAAAAAAAAAAATTACTTCAACCATCCTTCCTGCTGAAGATGCTCACAAAGAGGCAACATTTACAAAACAGAAGAAATAAATTAAGCAAGGATGGGTTAAAAAAAATGTCAGTGAGCAACCTTCTGGTGTAAAATTCTAATTAATCATAACAAATGCCACACATACACATGAATGATGTTATGGGTGACAAATTTATCATTCTAGATTGATAACCAAAAGTGCTTAATCTGAACAAAGTATTACACTGGTAGAACTGCAGAGAGACAAGGAAACAAACTAGATTAGAGACCCTTTTCTTCATACCTCATGGTCAGACTCTTTTCGCACTCCGTCATACTAATGAATGAAATATCTCTCTTCAAAGTTACAGTGACAGTTTTGTTTTCCAAACTAGAAACTGGAGTGCATGTTTTGATAAGATGGAATATTCTTATAGGAACAACAGAACACATTGTCTTAAAGAGATATTTTCTCCCCAAATTCTAGAAATCTGGTAGTACCCAGGTGACAGTAATAGATAGGTTTTTTGTCTCTTCATACTGATCTTGTCCCTCTAAAAATGGCAGGTATTACATTTCAAATTCAAAGTACTCTGAAGGTGTGAGTTCTCTGAAGGCAGGGAAAAAAGTGGGAGAAGACAAAAATGGTAGGTTGGCAGAAACTGATTACATTTCTTTAAGAGAAGGGGAACTAGGAAGATAGGAACTTATAAAATGGAAGTTTTTAGCCAATTCTATTAAAAGTTTAGATAAGGTTAGATTTCATGAAACTCTAAAAAACTCAGAGGAAATCGTGTTACAGCGTAACTAGAAATAAACATTTTACTTGTTTGTTTTGGACGCCACAATGAACAAAAAGGCCTCAGATGATAAATGTTTATAATCATTTTTCACTTTCACACATTGCCTTCATCTTTTATTTAAAAATTCAGGGAGAAAAAGAGTCCCACATTTTGTTGCAGACCCATAAAATTTACTTTCACGATCTCAAATATTCACCATGATGATCAAAGAAAAAAATCACTCCCCAGAAAATGGCAGATAATGACATCAGAAATTATTCTCTTATTTTATTGAGATCTAAACATTTTGGGCTGACTCAGAAATACTGGTGGACCTGCATGGCCATGGATCAAAGAACTTGAAGTTATAGTAACTGGGTGTTCTTAAGTAGATAACATCATTATGAAATGTTACAAAATCATAGGAAATTTTCCCATCTTCTCAAAATCCGCACAGCTTTGAACTCTGATTGTAGGATCTAGGGTATCATTCATTTTTTCCTCAATCTAAAGCCTAACTCTTCCCATCTTAAATACAAAAAATAAAATAGAAAATGTTTCTGGTCTATGACCTTTGAAGAAAACTGTAACATAATCAATAGCTTATTTATTGAACTGGTTCAAGTGAAAGTTCATATATGGTTAAATTTGATATGGCTCAGTTAAATGGGATGATAACAGAAGTGATACATTCAATGTCCAGTTTATGTTAAAGGGTTTCTTTTTCATTACTTGTCTTTCTTTCCCGCTGACTATCATACAGACATAAAACAAGGAGCTGGGACCACTATTTTAAATCTCAATATGAAAGGTTCACATAGAGAATTTCAGAGGTACGAGATTGAAGGAGGCTACGTCCTCAATATCATGGGACCGGCATATAAGCTCTGTACTACTTACACTCAGTCTGAAACATGCAAAAACCTATTTTATCATGTTTTTGTTTTTATTTTCTAGTCTCTATAGTTTTATGCTCCACGATTTTTGTTGAAAAAAATGATTCTTTCACAGTTGAATTGCTTTGGCACTTTTATTGAAAATCTGTTGACCATGTGTGTGAGACTATTTCTTAATTCCTACTTAGTTTCATTGATCTATATGTCTATCTTTATATGAGTATTACAATACTTTTTTTAAACCTTAGCTTTATAATACATTTTGGAATCAAGTAGTGTAAGTCCTTTAATTTGGCTTCTTTTTCAAAAAGTTGTTTTGTCTACTCTATTTTTTTGACAGTTTCTTATAAATTTTTTAATCAGCTTATAGAAAATGCCTGCCGAGATTTTGTTTGGAATTACCTTGAATTATAGATAAGTTTTGAGAGAATATCCATCTTAACAACATTTAATTTTTCATTTTCTCAACATAGTATATATATGTCTCCACTTATTTAGGTCTTCTTTAAATTTTTCTCAGCAACATTTAGTAGCTTTCGGTGTACCATTTTTTGTGAATCTTTTATGAAATTTATTCCTATTAATATTTTATATTTTTGGTGCTATTATAAATGGTATTGTCTTCTAAATTTAAATTTTTAGTGGTTCATTGCTAGCATACAGAAATGAAATTGATCTTTAAATTTTAACCATGTATTCTACACCCTTGCTACATTCACTGGTTAGTTCTAGCAGTTTTAAAAAAATTCTTGAGGACTTTTTACATAGATGATGGAGTTGTTTGTGAATAGAAATCTTCATTTTTAAATGCCTGATCTGTATTTCTTTTATTTCTTAATCTTGCCTTATTATCCTGACTGGACTCTCCAGTAAATGTGAACCGAAGGGGACAGCTTTGCCTCATTCTCCGTCTTGAGAAGAAAACATTCAGTTTTTTACCACTGTGTATGATATTAAGCTACAGAATATTATTGATGTCCTTTATTAGGATAAGGAAGTTCCCTTTAATTCCCAGTATGTGAGAGATTTTTATCAGAAATAAATGCAGATTTTTTACAGATGTTTTTTCTTCATGTATTGTAGTTTGTATGCTTGTAATGTCTTTTATCAGTTTTAGTATCAGAGTAATGTCAGCTTCATAGAATGAGTTGAAAAGTATTCCATGGTCTTCAATATTTTGTTTACTTGACTGCTAGTTTGGCCTTTCTTATAGTATATATAAGTATATATCATATATTTATATAATATATATGATATATATATCATATCTGTATTCTAATATTATGTGTGTGTGTGAGGGAGATGGATGAATATGGCTGTGAGGAAATGAGAACAGTACCGCTGTTTGGGGATGAACCACTTTAAGGATGAGTTGCATTTGTTGAATATTTGGAGTTAATGGAAGCCATTGTGCCTCCATTACCTATAAACTGCAGTTGATATCTAGTCATGAAATTGCTAGGATTTGATTGAGATAACATGTGTAAATCATTTTGCATGTTGCTGGATCAGAGTTGGAGCTCAGTAAATGGTTGCCATATTTTCTTATTATTATCAACCTCATTCCTGCCATCAATGACATCATCATAACTATTTTCATATTTTCTGCCACTTAATGATAAAAATATGAGCATTTCAAAAGCAAATGTATAGCTGTTTGTCATTTTAAAATGCCACACCTCAGGCTCCTTACTATTCTCATAAAACTTGTCCTAGCACTCCCAAGGCTGGGATTCTACAAAAGATTATATCTCTGATAGGATTTGATGGGCCTCCTGATCCAAATTATCTACTCATCTGAGGTACAATACATAGAGAATCAATCATCCTCTGCTTCAGCTGAGACTGTTTTCAAGTTTGTTAATACATTGAATAATAGCTTCCTAAGCATCAGTTAACTGGAATGGTTTATATCAAGTAGATGGGACTTGAAGAAAATGAGAGAGGTGGCTCTGAGAAGTAAAGTAAGGTAAGGATCATAGTGGGCACTGAAAATGAATGCAATTGAATACTGGAATCAAGATTAGAAGACCTGCGTTTAAGGCCTAGTTGAGACATTTATTAGCTCTGTTCAGCCATTCAGTCAAAAATTTATTAAGCTCCAAGTATATGCCAGTAACCTATGTTAGGTGCAAGTGACAAGAGGTAAATGGGACACATATGGTTCCTGGGACTTACTGACCTTGCTTTAACCTCTTTTGGACTTCAGTTTATTCTGTCTACCTCACAAGCTTGGCATAAGAAGCATTTACATAAAAGCACATTGTAATCTGCTTTACTAGAAAAAAATCAAGAACTGCATAGATTATTCCCATGGGTATGTGAGCTTCAAACTTAGGTTTTTTTCATTGTCATTCTCTCTTACAATCTATGTCCCCTTCACTAGGCGATGAATTCTGAGGAGAGTTGTCTTATATATCTTTGTTTTGTGGAATAATTATCTATGCCTATTGAATAAATGAATGAATGAACATGTTAATGCATGGAGAGTTTGGAAAGATAGGACACTGGCTAAGAATCACAAAGACCTTAAAAGAGATCATAAAAATGATGATGATGATGAAACAATTGAGAAAAAAGAGATTAGGATGCAAACAGAGCATACTAGTTAAGGCCACTGAATTTGGAGTCAGATTGTATCTGTTTAGATAGTCTGGAGAGCCTAATTGTCTTCTGCAACTGGGTAACAAACATAAAGACATAATAAACTTTACTTGACAGTTGAGGAATCCCCAAATGTGTTAGCAGTCATTAAGTGTCTCAAATATAATTGTCCATTTGGCCAATTTCAACCAAAATTTAAAGCTAATTCAAAACCATTACTGAATAGGGAGTCCTTTCCCAACTGCTTGTTTTTGTTGGTGTTGTCAGAGATTAGATGATTGCAGATGTGCAGCTTTTTTTCTAAGTGTTCTGTTTCATTGGTCTATGAGTCTGTTTCTCAGAATTGGCCTTGGCAAAAAATGTTTGGCTAAGTCCCCAAAAGCAATTGCAACAAAACAAAAATGGACAAATGAGACCTAATTAAACTGAAGAGTTTCTGCACAGCGAAACAAACTATCAATGGGGTAAACAGACAACTACAAAATGGGAGAAAATATTTGCAAACTGTGTATCTAACTACGGTCTAGTATTCAGAATCTATAAGAAACGTAAGTCAACAAGCAAAAAACAAATTAAAAAACAATAAATAAAAAGCTTTAAGCTTTTTTAAGCTCAAAAAAATAAAAATAGATCTATCATATAATCCAGCAGTCTCTTTACTGGGTATATATCCAAAGAAAATGAAATCAGTATGGCAGAGAGACATGTACACTCATGTTTATTGCAGTGCTATTCACAATAGCCAAGATACGGAATCAGCCTAAATGTCCTTTTATGGGATTGATAAAAAATATATATATAGCCACAAAACAGAATGAAATTCTGTCATTTGAAGCAACACAGATGAACCTGAAGGACATTTATACTAAGTAAAATAAACCAGACACAAAAAGACAAACAGCACGTGATCGCTCCTACGTGGAATCTAAAAAAATTGACTTTAAAAGCAGAATCTAAAATACCAGTTACCAGAGGTGGGGGAGAGAAGGGGAAAGCAGGGTAGGGGAGAGGGGACAAGGAAAAATTGGTCAATGTGTACAAAGTTACCATTAGACAGGAAGAATAAGTTTTGGTGTTCTATTACATAGTAGAGTGACTCTAGCAAATAACAGTGTGTATTTCAAGATAAGCAGAAGAGAGATTTCGAATGTCACCACCACAAAGAAAATGATAAACATTTATAGTGATGGGTATGGTAATTACTGCAATTTGACCATTGTATTATGTATACATGTGTTCAAACATCACATTGTATCCCATAAATATGTATAATTATGAGTCACCTGTGAATTTAAAAGTCATATTAAAACCCAATCAAATTAAGTTAGTTTTTTTTTTCAATTTGTCAACTTTTACTTTAGAAAGAGAAGGTATATGTGCAGGTTTTTTATATGGGTATATTGCAGCCAGGTAGTGAGCGTAGTACCCAATAGGTAGTTTTCCAACCCACATCCCCCATCCTCTCCCACACCCAGTTGTCTGCAGTCTCTATTGTTCCCGTGTTTATGTCCATGTGTGCTCAATGTCCCACTAACAAGTGAGAACATACAGTATATGGTTTTCTGTTCCTGTGTTAATTCTGTTAGGATTGTGGCCTCAAGCTGCAAAAGAAAACAAAAATAACAAATAGCAGCTTTTAAAATACGACAGCTATTAACAAAAGTCAATTCTAGATAGATTAAATACTTAAATGTAAAATCAGAAACTGTGAAACTACTAGATGAAAACGGGAGAAATGCTTCGTGCAATTGGGCAGGGCAAGAATTTTTTTGAATAAGACCTAAAAGGCACAGGCAAACAACAAAATCAAAAATAGACAAATGAGATTACATCAAACCAAAAAGCTTCTGCACAGTCAAGGAAACAGTCAACAAAGTGAAGAGACTACCTACAAAGTCAATCTAATTTGGAAGCTGTTCACTTTTTTCCCAAATAAGAATCCACCTTTTCTCTAGCGCATCTTAAGGCAATGATCATTCTGAACTTGAGTCACAGAAAATAAGGGTCAGAATTCTCAAATCCAGACCTGGTTATGCTTCTACCTTGCTATATGATCTTGAGCAAGCCTCTTCACAATCTGGGCCTTTCACTCCTCACCAAAAACCAGAAAACATTAGAGTGGACAATCCTCTAGCTTCTGACAGCACTAGCACATCGATTCTATGGTCGGATTTTGAACATGAACAAATTGCTTTCCAAGATGTGATGTACTTCTATTGAAGTTCCCGAAGCACATGATGATTGCTAATATATAGGTAGCTCTCACTGTATGTTAGATACATAGTATATAAATGCCTAAATAAAAATGAAGCAGAGAATTAGGACTATTTGCTGTTACATTAAGCCTGCAATATCCATATCAATGAAATAGTTATAGTTTCTGAGACACTTATTCAGAGGTACAAATAGAAGCTCTAGTTTGCAGTAAGAAGTAGAACCATGAATGACACAGAGCCTGGGACTCCTGCCTGGGCTCATTTGAAATGATACTACATTCTGTTCAAGCGGTCCATCTGTAAAGTATGGGCTCTATATTTCTTTCATTTCTCTGCCCCTGCCAGGCCTATTGCAGTTTATTTCTCTGATAATGTAAACCACACCCCAACTTTGCCCAGCAATTTAGTCTGAGATCAAACCCAATCCAAATAGATCCTGAGTTTTGAAATGATAAAAAAGTAATAATTTTCTCAGTTCTTTCCTTTCTTAAAAGGAATTTTTTCTCTGTATATTTAGATGGAGGTATTTTGGATTATGTCACAAAGAGTCTGTTCCTTGATATTTTCTAGTTCTCATAACCCATCAGGAAATATCTTTCCTTTCCAGTGACCTGAGAGGAGGTGAAAAATCTGGGAACACAGCTGGTCAGTAAATACAGACTAGAAAGCATATCTTACAAAGCTTATTTACCTAGAAAAAACTCCATTTATATTTTAAGCACCAATCTAATACATCTACTCATATGTTTTTAAATAGCTAGATGTCATTTCAATTCAGGTAGCAAATTATTGTGATATAGCAAATATTATCACTAACCCACAGTGACTAAAATTCAGGCAGTTAAGTAGGCATTTGTAATCTCAGTTTCTCCTGAAGAAAAACCTTTTTGTTTTTTTCACTTTGAGTTTTACTACAACTGGGGGATAAAAGAGGTTGAATATAAGATATGGCCATTGCTTACTGAATCTGCATTTAATAGAAATACTATTTTATACTCTGCGCAATAGAGTGGAAAATCATTAGAAGTCAGAAAAGTTGCAGGGAGAGTTCCATTTATATTGTCCTAGGCTTTCATAAGAAAAAGAATTGCAGAGGATTGAGATGAGTGCCCTGTTATTACAGTTGTAAAGAAATCATTAAACATCTCACTGAAAGTATTCAGTTCTGCTAGCCTAAGATAAGATATCTTGCCAATTATGAAGGTGCCCTGGGTTTTACTGGGGCAAGGCTGGCTCATGGTCATTTTCTTCTTTTGCAAATACTCTTTTGATTCTGCTATTTGCTGGGGCTGAGTTTGAGGTCCAATTAATGCTGACAATTGTCTCAATTTCTCTGTTATATGTAGAAACTGTCACAAGCTTTTTGGAAGAATATGAGTAATAAGGTGAAATGAATGTTCAAGGAACAAATTTAGTGTCTCTAAAGAAACTCGAGGTTGGGGATTCATTCTCTACTCCAGACTAAGCTCATCATTCATGACGCTGTAGACTTTTGGTTAATTTCTTGTTAAAATGTTACCCTTTCCATATGCTGGAGAAATGAAGAACTAGGGAGATTTCTAGCCCTTGTATAACTCAGCTGTTCAGGACTTCACTTCAAGATCCCACTGCGATTGAGCAGGGCTCCAAGATAATTTTGACCAGGGTTTTACATTCTTAGGTTCTGCTTACTAAAAGAAATATCAGAAACCAATTTGAATACAGTTATAAATGATTAATTAAAGTTTTAACTTTGTTTCCTCTCTAGATTATGTTTGCATGTTAACATACGGTATCAGTGTCCATAGCCCAAAGTATAAGTAATATGGGAACTTTAGATATAGATACAAAGCTAGAGATTGAGATTATTTGATTAAGAAAGCCATTTCAACAACATTAGTCAAGATGGACAGACACCTGTGAAAGAGCATAGCATGTCCTAAGAACAGAGTAAATGTTTCTGTTTTCCCTTCTGAAATAGGATCCTGAATTTGACATCTGTTGTTCATATTTTATTAGTGACTATAAAATGTGGTTAGATGAAGAAGGGCAAGAAGTACTAAAGGGGATATTGAGAATCCTGACAGTATTTGTATGTTGTTGACTTTATGCATATGCTATACAAAGATAACTCTTACAAATTAATTATAGACAAGACTACTCAGGAATCTGGTAAAGTTTAGATACATGCAGTGATATCATTGTTAAAATCCTTCATGTACTTTATATTCATTCACTCATATCATCACTTAAATTATAAATAAACATAATAGGTGCTCAATGCTTTCCTTTCTCTCCCTGTGCAAACCAGTTGAATGAATGGTAAAAGTCACTGTTTACCTCCTCTGTAAAGTTTTCATTGATGAAAAAAAGGGATTTGTGAGATTTGTGAGGCTAGTCTTAAGCTGTAGCCAATCTGCTGTACTTTGTGTGTTTTTCTGTATTATTCTGTCATAATAAAAAGTACATTAGAATAGAACATGGGCTTAGGACACCTCTAAACCGGCTTTTCAAGATGACCCAGAAAACTGTTCAGTTATAAACTTTGCTGCAGGTCCCTGAAAAAAAAAACTGGGATGAGGTTTCCCTCTTGTCTCTTGTATGTCTTTGGGAGCTTGATCTTGCAATCAGATGACAGTACTTTCTCTTGGTCGCTGCCATCACAATGGCACCCTGGGTTCAGGGTTTAATTCTTGGCTTGGAGAATGAGTCCTTTATCTTCTGTCTATGTATTTACATGTATTATGTGTGTCATATTTATATATGAAAGAGCTTTGATTGACTGGCTTAAAAATAAGTGCTTACATCAAATATTTTGTCAGAAAAGTAAAATGTGTAATGCTTTTTAGTTTATGTGACTTAAGCAATCTTTGGAAAATAGAGTTTTAAAATACAGTTTTGTTGGAAAAATTAAAATATTTTCAAAAATGTAAACATTTGGTCTAAATTATGCAGGTCAGATATTATGTTTGCTAAATGCTTTAAGGTCATAGCTATGCAAAGAAGGTTATAAAGAAAGAGGTTTTATATAAGAAATGGTCTTCTATGGTAAATTCTTGTCCTAAAGCAAAATGACTGATTGTTTAACAAGAGAAATGTTTAGGACAGGTCAGAAAGTCCAAGCATGTCATAGATGATCTGTGTGAGTCATTAAAGAATTTATGAAAAGTTTATGCAAGAAATGTTGTACAATTTAAAGACAATTAGGCCTCCTAAATGCTTCATCAAATGCCACTATGACTCTTTCTATACAACTTCCATGCTTTACAGCTAGGTAAGACCTGGGACATGTGGAGTTAATCATTCCCCCTAGCTGTGCAGGAAAGAGTCAGCCCTTATCTGCACTTCTATCTGGCTCCTAGGCTTCACACTAGTACATAATTAAAATCCCTTACTTACCAAGGTTTTCACTAAAAAAAAGTTGCTAAGAGTTAACAGCATAACACGTATCTGAGACTACTAAAAAACCAGTTTTACACGCAAGGTGTGTAAAGAAAGTAGAATGTGTTTTTTGTAAAAAAATTATAAGAAGTCATGGGAATATGAATTCTTCTGCCTAGATTAAAGGATTAAAGGATTATTCTAAGTGAGAATAAAGCTGAAGGTTTATGCAAGTTGTGGAAGGTTTGTGAAAAATTAATTATAAAAGAAATTCTGTGTGTGAACATACTGGCTCAAGTTAAAGGGTTATTATTCCATTTTTCTATAAATTAAGCATTGGGATAAAAGCATGACAAGGTTTTCTTAGAGCAAAAACCTACTTACAATCTGCTCTCTAAGAAAAATTGTAAAGGGTTATAACAGATTTCTGGAAATTTTACCTGTGGTCAAACTGATTATGATTAAATATATTTGTCTGTAAGGTTTTTATTAAGAATTGGGTTTAACATCAATAATGCACAAGTACAACAGTGACATTTGGCTTACTTGGTATAAAAATTATACAAGACGCATTGTCAAATATAAAATGGTGCTTGGTTTTCTTTGGGCTGTATTTGTAGAAATGTGTTATTGGTATATATTCCAAAATTATGGGAAATTCCTATAATTCTGTTATGGCTTAGTGTATGTTATTAATAGTTATAATCGTTAGGTGAAATTGCTATCTATATGCCACAGAAGTAACCAAATTTCCTTATCAATTGTAGCTTTAATAGTGGCTGTCCTAAAACTTTTTATTATTCACAGACAATTTTTGTCCTGGTTTAATTCTCTTTAGAAGATGATTTTATAATCAACTGTAAAACTCTTAACAGGTGTTCTTAAATGCAAGTTTCTGATAACTTTGGAGATTATTATGTTAGAATAAAAAACTTTCAGAACACCCATGGAAAGCTGAAATGTTCATGAATATTAAACAGAAATTAACTTCATGGACTAAACTAATAGAAGTCTAAAGTAATCCTTTTAGTTCTTCTGAAAACGTTGCTGATCCTTTGTTTTGTTTTTCAGAGTTAGGAAAACTTTTGAGCTATTTACAGCTTGTAGCAATTGAGTAAAGTATACTCCTACAAACAAAAGTTGGAGCATATTTGTTTTTCTCTGTCTGATTTCTCTAGAATTTGGAAACTATCTGTAAATATTCTTAAATTACGGCAACATAGTTATTTGCATGAATGCAATAAGAATCTGTTTTCTTTTGCAATAGGACACAAAAGTAGAAGTTGGTTATATTACAAAGGCTTTTATTGAATGGCATGCTTTTCTTTAAGGAATCAAATCTGACTTGTAGAGTAAATAAAAGCTCCTTGGGAAACTGGCCTCAAACCTTGCCTACACTGTTTCTGTACAAGGTTCCTGACCTGTGGTAAGTAAAGAATGTCACAGGTCCAGGAGCCCCAGGTTATCTTGGGAACTCAAAAGCAGAGGAATTTACCCAACTTGTAGGTATCTTACAGTGCAAATCCATGGTAGGGCTCAGCTCTAAAAAAAAGTCTTATCTAAGGTTCCTTCTATATAACAGAGTTCCATCAAAGCCAATTTTTAAAAAGCTTATGTCAAATATTTATTCTTGCTGCACTTCATACAAATAATTAGCCAAAATATAATAAAACAAATCAGTCTTACCATGATTTGTCTTTAGTAAAAATGGGAGACTGGAGAGAGAAATTATGTTCCAAAAACAATGGTACACTTGTTATTATATTTTGGTCTCATTGGTTGTTTTTAAACTTGTTTCTGCAATTTAGGATAACCCTGCCTATTCCTGTAAACCAATCAGTGACTGCTGCTCAGAATAAACAAAAGGGATGAGTAATGTAAAAATCTGGATCAATATTCTAATGGTGGGAACATTAGAATCAGCTAACAAACCCATATTATCTTAGTTTTAACAGTTGCCCAGTTTCATGGAAAGCCTTCTAATTCATTTACTTGAGATAATTTTACTTATTTTGCTCTACTCTTGTGGAATATATTGCTGTTGTACTCTTTTTGTAGGAATACAGGAGGAACTTACTAAATTTCTTAAACACTTCTTAATCTTCCAGATATCACTTCTTGTCAGAATTCAAGAGTTATCAATGGCCCTCAACATACTGATGTTTTCTGATTGAGCTTCTTTCTACCTAAATACAAGAAACTCTAATAGGTAGAAATATCATCACCCTTATTTACCCTTAAAAATTTACCGAAGGTGGATCTTTGTCCCTCTGCAACCATTAGGATTAAGGATTCTCTTATAAAATGGAGGGAGGAGATGTCAGAGGCATTTAAGCAGAGCAACTCCATCTTAAATAGGAGCTAGGTAAAATGAGGCTGAGGCCTACTGGGCTACATTTTCAGACAGTTAAGGTATTCTAAGTCACAAGATGAGATCGAAGGTCAGCACAAGATACAGGTCATAAAGACCTTGTTGATAAATTGCAGTAAAGAAGCTAGCTAAAACCCATCAAAACCGAGATGGCAACAGGGTGACATCTGGTCGTCCTCAGTGCTACACTTCCACCAGTACCATGATAGTTCGCAAATATCAGGACAATGTCAAGAAGTTATTCTATAGGGTCTAAAAAGGTGAAGCATAAATGATCCACCCCTTGTTTAGCATATCATCAAAAAATAACCATAAAAATAGATAACCAGCAGCCCTTGGGACTGCTCTGTCTATGAAGTAGCCATTCGTTTATTCCTTTACTTTCTTAATAGATTTGCTTTCACTTTACTCCATGGACTCACCCTGAATTCTTTCTTGCATGAAATCCAAGAACCCTCTCTTAGGGTCTGAATCCTGACCCCTTTCCTGTAACAATATGGCTAGCCAAAGATGAACTGAGATAAATCTAGTGTAATTCCTAGTTCAGTTATCTGTCTGTTTTAACCTAACCTTATTGTGATGGTTAATCTTGAGTGTCAACTTGATTGGATTGAAGGATGCAAAGTATTGTTTCTGTCACCCAGGCTGCAGTATCACTCTGTCACCCAGGCTGGAGTGCTGTGGCACCATCTCCACTCACTGCAACCTCTGCCTCCCAGATTCAAGCTATTCTCCTGCCTCATCCTCCTCAGTAGCTAACTTTTGTATTTTTAGTATAGATTGAGTTTTGCTAACACCTGGCTAACTTTTGTATTTTTAGTATAGATTAAGTGAATTTTGCCGTTTTGGCCAGTCTGGTCTCTAACTCTTGACCTTAGTTGATCCACCTGCCTCTGCCTACCAAAGTGCTGGAATTACAGGCATGAGCCACCATGCTCGGCTAAATATTCACCTTAATATAACTTTAATACATTTTAAAATAAGCTATGTACATGTGTCACAACAACATATTATGCTTTGAACATTTGTCTATCCTATAATACAGTATTTCCACTGCCAGGTATATTCTTGAATATCATACATGTGTAACAAAAGAATATATAATACTATCCATTGTAGCATTGTACATAACAGCTAAACTTATAAAGAAGTGAATGTACATCAAAAAGAGAGTAGACAAATAACTTTTTATGTATCACATAATGGAATAAAATTTAATTCTGCAATAAAAATTTAGAAATTACAGCTTCATGCAAAAATAAGAGTAAATCTTCAAGAGTTCAAGAACAAACTAAACAATGTAATATTTGTAAGTAAATAAATATGTTGTAAATATGTGAAAAATAAGGAAATTATACCAAATGAAATATATCTTAAGTGGGGTTGTGTTAGTGGAAGCAAGAGGAGAGGAGAGGAGAGATAAAAGTTAAGGTAGATGAAATAGTTCTGACAGTGTTCTAAGATGTAAGTCAGTAATCAGTTCATAGGCATTCATTTCATTATTGTGCTTTATAAAATATATGTTACACTCTTTAGTGAATATTAATTGTTGCACTAAAAAAGAGTGAATATAAACAGAAATCTGAATATTGCCTTTTCAAACCTCAATGTATCCCCTGGGGCTACACAGAGATGACCAAATTAGAAAATGAAAGTCACCGATACTTTTCTAGTAGGAAAATAATATATTCATATTTCTGTTTTAAAAAGAAAATATTTTCATTATCATTGTAGAGGAGAGACAATCCATGTGAGAGATGTTGAGGTTCTGACCCATTGTAGTGGTTGTAGGAACAAATTATATGAGGTGGAGTATTTAAGAAGTATTTAAGAGGTAGAACCTACAAGAGTTGACGATAGGTAAGGGAAGTGACAATTGTTAAGATGCCTTTTAATTTGCTAACTTGAACAAGCAATGCCATTATCCAAAATAGAGAAGACAGTAAAAAAGAAAGCATACCTATGGAACATCATGAAAGAGAGGATAGCATTATATATCTGAGAGTGTGAAGCATCTACATAACATAAAAATGAGCTTGTTCAGCTACATTTAGAAATATTTTCAGGATCTCAGGAGGATGGCAGGCTCTGGAAATAAAGATCTAAATATCATTAACATGTCAGTAACTAAGACCACAGACATAGATGAGATCATTCAAAAAAGAGAATATCAAGTAAAAAAGGAGAAGAAAGCTGTGCTGGATTCTTAGAGGTCATTCACCATAATGGAGACTCAGGAGAAACTCTCAGGGGTATAGAAAAGAACAGGAAAATATGAAAAAGCCAAGTGGCCAATGATGTTAAGTGCCTCCAGATATATCAGGTGAAATAGAAATTGTAACTGATACACAGAGGGCCTATGCAAAACTCAAACCTGTAAACCAGGTGCCTTAGTTTCCTTATCCACCATCTAATGATTTTCAGGTTGTGCCTTGGAGTGTGCTAGAGCTACTTCTAATGGTTAGAGGGATATTATTTTTTCATTCCACAAATACTGAGCAACTTTTATGTACCAGGTACTATATAGATAAAAGTACTGCTTAAAGACTATGGCTTTAAAAATTAATTATGAAACATTTAGTTTAATAATAAAGAAATCCATTCATCCTATATACACATTTATATATAAGTATACATAAATGTGTGTGAGAGATATAAATACAGCTGAAAACTACTGCCTTGTATAGAAATTCCAAATTATAAATCATGTTAATGAAGTCAAAATACCTTTGATATTTGATTTCTTTAAAAAAATAAGTAAAAAGAAAAAAAAAATGGAAGAGGAAGCTGGGCAAGGTGGCTTATGATTACAATTCCAATTCTTTGAGAGCCAAGGCAGAAAGATCACTTCAGCCCAGGAGTTTGAGACCAGCATGGACAACATAGTGAGACACTCATCTCTACAATAAACAAAAAATTAGCCAGGCATGGTGGCATGCACTTACAGTCACAACTGCTTAGAATACTAAAGTTGGAGGATAACTTGAGCCTGGGTGATGGAGGCTGCACTGAGTTACGACAGTGCTTCTACACTCCAGCCTGGGTGACAGAACGAAACTCCATTTCAAAACAAAGCAAAACAAAACAAAAAAACGAAGGATATGCACATAGACTTGCTATTTTTGGGAAAAGGAATTGGAAACTGGAGAAATGAAAATAATTTTCTTCAAATGCTTCTGTATGGTTTGACTTGCTAGTATTAGCATGCATTACTAATAATTGTAATTTAAAATCAACTACTCAGTAGAAAATTTCAGAAATTCACATGACTTCATTAACCTGTTTTTCCATCCTAGGAATTTACAGATACACACACACACACACACACACACACACACACACACATATAAACACACATATTTAGAACCTAGGAATTAGGAAACCCAAATCAAAGATTTGACTTAAACAAAATTTTTGCAAATTACTTTGAACTAAGTTCTCCAGATCAGACAGAGATTTTTCAGAATTCCATTTCTCAGGAGAGCTGCAAACTAGAGTTTTGTAAATTGACTTTGTGTATATTATACTCTTCTGTCATAGAAAACATGAGACTTCTTTGCCATTTTTAAATGACTAATCTAAAGTTACGAAATAAAATAGTTCTAAAGACTAATAAATACAACGGTGTTTTAATTTCTCACTTTTCCTATAACATTAACTCTCAAAAGGATTTTTCCCATTTACCTTCAAACTGTAAAAACTGTGAAGTTCTTATCTATCATTCAGCTGTAACATCTTCATTATCGGGCTAATCTTAAAAAGCAATTTGAAAGGAACTTAGTGAAGTTCAAATGTTTAATTAGTAGTTCTTTTCCTAAAGGTCTTTTTTTTTTTCTAGCCAGGTATAAGTTTTTGATAAAATATGATTTAATCTTGTGGCTGGCTTTAGCAGTTGATTTAATAATTTAAATACATTCATGTAAAACATCAGATGTGTAGATGGAGAGTATAGTAAAATAAAGTACTTAAAAATAAAATAAAATGGGTAATGACTGAAATGCTTAGTAAAACACTGACTAAATAATTAACTTTGTTACTGGTCATCCTGGTTAATCAAATACCTTGTGACACACAGCACCTGTGTACAAAGTGACATTGCTTTTACCCTAAAACAGGTTTCTCTGAGCAGTGTTTATATTCATGAGCTGGAAAACAGGTGAAAAGATAATCCGCTACCAAATTCCCAGAAGTTCCCAATATATATAGCTTTTATCTCTGCTACCCTTTAAGTTACTGGCAACTGATGGAAAAATAAACAATAGTTTTAACTTGCAATTTTATATCCGGTGTCTTATTTATTCCCAAAACCTCCAGTGGATAAAAAGTATTTGCATGGAAACCTCTACCAGTGAGAAATATAAATGAGTTAAATGGGAATGAAATATGGACAAATATTCTATGTCAAGAACAAAGGAAAATTAACTCTTCTGAATAACTCAAGGTAGAAGAAACCATTCCAGAACTATATTACTCAAAAATATAAGATCTCTTACCAGTTTAAAAATGCTTCCTCTTATATTTCTGTTTTATGTCTCTTGACTTTCAGACCTAAATTACATTTATATCAAAAGATAAAGCTAACAATTCTAAACTAAGTAAAGTGTTATTTCATGTTCCCAAAGTATTTCAAATAATAACAATAGATTTTGGCTTCATAGCTCCTAAAATTGAGTTCATATGTTTGCAACACAGCTGTGTGGGACTGGGAACAAGGGGTGACTGAAGCTGGGGCATGGGTAATGCAGACTATGTCTTACTAACCCAGACTCCCCAGGGGCAGGGCTCAGTCACTGAGCTAACCTCAGCCACCTTAAAAATTCCCTGTTCTTTTGTACAAAGCCTTTTATTATCTTGTCCTTACCTGAGTTTTAGTTTCTTATCCTTCATCTCTAAACCATAATTGACATTATCATTCCCACTCCCAGATCTCACTCTCCATCTCCTTACACTATACTCATACACTCACATTCTTTGCAGTTTCCTGAGAAAATTTGGTTTCTTCCTGTATTAGTCCATTTTTGTGCTGCTGATAAAGACACATCTGAGACTGGGAAGAAACAGAGGTTTAGTTGGACTTACAGTTCCACATGGCTGGGGAGGCCTCAAAATCATGGTGGGAGGTGAAAGACACTTCTTAAATGGTGGTGACAAGAGAAAATGAGAAAGAAGCAAAAGTGAAAACCCCTGATAAACCCATCAGATCTCATGAGACTTATCCACTACCATGAGAATAGTATGGAGGAAACTACCCTCATAATTCAAATGATCTTCCACCAGGTCCCTCCCACAAAATGTGAGGATTATGGGAGCACAATTGAAGATGAGATTTGGGTGAGGACCAGAGCCAAACCGTATCATTCTGCCCCTGGCCCCTCCAAATCTTATGTCCTCACATTTCAAAACCAATCATGCCTTCCCAACACTCTCCCAAAGTCTTAACTCATTTCAGCATTAATCCAAAAGTCCATAGTCCAAAGTCTCATCTGAGACAAGTCCCTTCCACCTATGAGCCTGTAAAATCAAATGCAAGCTAGTTACTTCCTAGATACAATGGGGATATAGGCATTGGCTAAATACAGCCAATACAAATGGGAGAAAATGGTGAAAACAAAGGGCCCATGCAAGTCTGAAATCCAGTGGGGCAGTCAAATTTTAAATCTCCAAAATGATCTCTTTTGACATCATGTCTCACATGCAGGTCACCCTGATGCAAGAGATGGGTTCCCATAGTCTTGGGCAGCTTTGCCTCTGTGGCTCTTCAGTGTAGAGCTCCCTCCTGGCTACTTTCACAGGCTGACATTGAGTGTGTGCAGCTTTTCAAGGTGTACAGTGCAAGCTGTCAGTGGATCTACCATTCTGGGGTCTGTAGGATGAATGCCCTCTTCTCACAGCTCCACTAGGAAGTGCCCCAGTAGGGACTCCGTGTGTAGCCTCAGATCCCACATTTCACTTCTGCACTGCTGTAGCAAAGGTTCTTCATGAGGGCTCCGCCCCTGCAGCAAACTTTTGCCTGGCTATCCAGGTGTTTCCATACATCCTCTGAAATCTAGGTGGAGGTTCCCAAACCTCAATTCCTGACTTTTGTGCACCTGCAGGCTCAACACCACATGGAAGCCGCCAAGGTTTGGGGCTTGCACCCTCTGAAACCATGGGCCAAGCTGTACCTTGGCCCCTTTTAGCAATGGCTGGAGCAGCTAGGATGCAGGGCGCCAAGTTCCTGGGCTGCACACAGCATGGGAACCCTGGGCCTGGCCCACAAAACCACTTTTTCCTCCTAGGCTTCTGGGTCTGTGATGGGAGAGGCTGCCATGAAGACCTATGACATACCCTGGTGACATTTTCCCCACTGTCTTGGGGATTAACATTCAGCTCCGTGCTACTTTTGCAAATTTCTGCAGCCAGCTTGAATTTCTCCTCAAAAAGTGAGTTTTCTTTTCTACTGCATCATCAGGTTGCAATTTCTCTGAAGTTTAAGGCTCTGTTTCTCTTTTAAAACAGAATGCTTTTAACAACACCCAAGTCACCTCTTGTATGCTTTGCTGCTTAGAAATTTATTCCACCAGATACCCTAAATTGTCTCTCTCAAGTTCAAAGTTCCATAAATCTTTAGAGAAGGGGCAAAATGTCACCAGTCTCTTCGTTAAAACATAATAAAGGTCATCTTTGCTCCAGTCCCAAACAAGTTCCTCATCTCCATCTGATACCACCTCAGCTGGGACCTTAGCATTCATATCACTATCAGCATTTTTGTCAAAGTCATTCAACAAGTCTCTAGGAGGTTCCAAACTTTCCCACATTTTCCTGTCTTCTGAGCTATCTAAACTGTTCCAACCTCTGCCTGTTACCCAGTTCCAAAGTCGCTTCCACATTTTTGGGTATCTTTTCAGCAATGCCCCACTCAACTGGTACCAATTTACAGTATTAGTCCATTTTCAAGCTACTGATAAAGACATAATTGAGACTGGGAAGAAAAAGAGGTTTAATTGGACTTACAGTGGTACATGGCTGGGGAGGTTTCAGAATCACGAGGGGAGGTGAAATATACTTCTTATATGGTGTCAGCAAGAGAAAATGAGGAAGATGCAAAACCAGAAACCCCTGATAAAACCATCAGATCTCATAAGACTTATTCACCCCCAGGAGAATAGTATGGGGGAAAGCGCACTCATGATTCATATTATCTCCCACCGGGTCTCTCCTATCACATGTGGGAATTATGGGAATACAATTCAAGGTAAAATTTGGGTGGAACACAGAGCCATACCATATCACCTCCCTCTTTCACCTATGCCCCCAATTTTCAGGGAAGCTTGCTGAATTCTACCCTTCCTCAAGACTTAGTTCAAATATCTCCTCTGGAAAGACTTTCTAAATTTCCCTTCTATATACATATACACATACACACACATACACACAAACACACACATATACACACAACTGTAGACCAAGGGCAAAGACAGGGGTTCTCTCAGTAACTATACGAAATTATGTTAGTATCATATGTTATATTTTAATATTATGTCTATTGTGTTATAATTATTTAATTACATACCTGTCTCTTCTCTAATTAGACCATGAGCTCCTAAAGGGTAGAGCTGTATCTCCTCTGTATCTTTCAAAGTACCTGGTATTTAGTAATGGCTTAATAATTGCTTTATTGAAGAGTGAATGAAGTTATTGTTCTTCAAGACTTACATCAGTTTCCCTTGCCTCTCTGAAGTCTTGCAGATTTATTTAAGATAGGAATAAACTCTGTCCTCTCTAAGTTCTCATAATACTGTATTTCTTGCTTGTGAATGACTGCCATCACTGACTTTCCTAGATTTAATTCCATTTCCTCTCCCCTATCATAAAAAAGATCATACTTTCTTTTATTATCTTTTCTCTCAAAATCACTGTGCTTTGTAAAAAGTAAGTTATCCTTAATGCTTGCTGGAATTATTTAATATTTTTCCCGAATATTTTACCAAATAAACATCATTAAACAATGCAAAGTTTTTATGCAGCACAAAGATGATCTCAGATTCATTTTTATTTTCCTAGACTCAGCACATGGGAGGTACCAAATAAACAGTTGCTGGGAACGTGAGGGAGAAACTGACTCTTCCGGCAGCAAAAGAGCCTTTTCCTTTTCCTTGTTCATCTGTTGGCCACAATTTTGTCCTTTAACAAACACTGGGAGTGAAAACAGTTTATAATCATCTACTTCTAACAGCTACATTCATCCAGTGCCTAGGTAACCTTAGAAATAATGACTTTGGAAGGAGTGATGGAAGTTTTTTTAACTCAGAAATTGGAGAAACATTAACTTTTTTATTTACTAACATACCCCCAAAGGGTGACAGTACTGTCAGACATTGGAAAATGGAAAGAGGCAGACTCTTTCATGGAAATTGATTGAAAAGTTGAAGTTGGCTCTAAGTGCTGAAGTAAATACCCACATAGAAGAATAGGATGGCTCCTGTCACTGAGAATAAAATCTTCAAAGATCTAATTTTTCTCACAATGATAGTAATAGCTCCATTTATTGACAACATATATATGCCAGCCTTGTGATAATCTATTCACAATATATTCTTATTTAATTCTCTTGACAACATTGTAAATCAAAATTAGAAAACTGATTACCTGGAAAAGAGAACAAATTAGACCACATACTAAACTACCCACAACGCAAAATAATCACAACCAACAGCTCCAATCAAGACTTTGACAAGGGTCAACCAACAAGATTAGGCTACGGCATTCTGTTCCTGTTTTTCTTTCACAGTCATGTGTCTCTGAGTATACACATGAGTAATATACACCATCATGAGGATGCCGCAGCATAAAGAAAACACATGTCTCAAAGTGACTGGCTCCACTTCAGGAATCCAGCTACTTCGGCTAAGGGAACTTAGTTTGGCAACACTAGCTTATTTTAATCTTCTATATCCTCTGACTCTGCAGTTTCTCATTAACTCTGTGCTTGGGAAACTCAGTTTCTTACTGCATAGTTTCCGTGTCAGTGAAAGTGGCCTGCCCATCACTAACATAGATTTAAAAATACTAAACTATAAATATGCTCATGGACCAACTGTGGGGAAAATTAGGATGTCTTCAGTGATACATAAATACAGGCCACACACAACATTGCTTTCCAGAGATTTGCCTACCTCAATGTGAAGATATAAATGAGTGTGATAGTTACATAAGATGATTTATCATTTCAATTATGAAAAGCATGTTTTCTAAAACACTCTCCAGATCACCTTCACTGGCAGAAGCAGCCATAACAACAGAAACAATAAAATTTCCACGAAAAACAGTTGGTCAAGTTTATTATAAGACATAATGTCAGCTGTCGAAATGATTACTTCCTCAAATTGACCTTCTTTAACCTAGCAGCTCTAAACTTTCCCTTCTTGGCCCTTCAAGACACATTTTGATTACTAGTTCTAAACAAACCCATTTT
This sequence comes from Cacajao melanocephalus, assembly GCA_963573385.1. Lineage (NCBI taxonomy): Eukaryota > Metazoa > Chordata > Mammalia > Primates > Pitheciidae > Cacajao > Cacajao melanocephalus. The sequence goes on along the minus strand of CAUYLG010012371.1, from coordinate 96,458 downwards.
GGACAAAGCATTGTTGAAATCACATGTGGTTTATATCCCAGAGATAGGAAAAGAGAACTAAGTCCACAGTGAGCCCACCAAGGATGCCTTGGTCCTAAAGTCAAGTGCAAGAAAGCTTCTAGTGGACTTGAGGCAAAGAAGCAAATCTTTGTTTTGGAAGAAGCATATTAAAGTCAGAAATAATTTAGAAGGGGTCATAGGGGCTATTTTCAGAAATTTATCATTGTAAATGACATCAGCAATGCTTTTTTCATATACATTTATAAAATACAAGCAAATCTAAATATTCTTTAACCTCCTCCTCTGATTTTCATCTGGTCAGTCTTATTTAGACTTAGCAGAGGTATTTCTTCCTTCCTTTTGCCTACTCTTTCTTCTCAGTTTTTATTTATACACAGAAATAGTAATATATATATATATTTATATATATATACATATATATCAATATACTACCTGGCATGTTTTAACCATGAATAGAAGCTGAGGTTGTGCCTTAATAGGAGGGTCTACCTAAATTGGTCTGATTTTCAATATTTTACATGACAACTCAGAATGTAAGTTCACATTCCTTTTGTGTTATTTTGGTTTAGTTTTATCGTTTGTTTTTGGCTTTTACTTAATAAAATATTTTAAAAATAATTGGGATACTTTAAAAATACTTCTAGTGAGGCATTGTGTTGGTACTAAGGATAAAAAAATATATGTTCTGTTTTCTGCCTTTTAGGCATTCAGAATATGCATGCAAAGATTTTCTCAGTGGTCTTGACAAGTACAGTGATCCATGGGACCAAAGAGATGGAACTGTGAAGGATTCTTGATAAAAGAGGGGACAGTAGAACTAGGTCTTAGATTTTACCAAGGTGAAAGGAATGAGAAGTAAGCTGGGAAAGGGAATAGCTTGCAATGACAAAAATGCATGGTCTTTTCAGAGGAAGGTAAAAAGTTCAACACGGTTAGCACTAAGGCTGTGAGAGCACCAAGTGTTTGGAGAACTGAACAATATGTAACAAGTTTCTAGAAGTATGAAAAACTAAACAAAAGGACTTAGAAATAGTAGAGAGCAATATAGATTCAAATCTTCTGAAAGGACATCACAAAAATTCATGTGAAATAACACCAAGTGGATCTCAGAACTCTAGACAGTTTCTCATTAACTCTGTGCTTGGGAAACTCAGTTTCTCACTGCATAGTTTCCGTATCAGTGAAAGTGGCCTGCCCATCACTAACATAGATTTAAAAATACTAAACTATAAATATGCTCATGGATCAACTGTGGGAATAATTGGGATGTCTCCATTGATACATAAATACAGGCCACACACAACATTACTTTCCAGAAATTTGTCTACCTCAATGTGAAGATCTCAGATCTCAGAACTCTAGATAATATGAGCTCTAAACCGTGTTTTCAAAGTGTCGTCCTTGGATCAACATCATTAACATCTGTTGGGAACTTGCTTGAATGTAAACTCTTGGGCTCCAGCCTAGGATGAGAACAAGAACTGTGTGCTTTGCCAAGCCTTCCAGGTGATTTTGGTGCATACTACAGTCACGGTGGCAGAGGTAGAAAGTGTGCGTTCCAGGTGTGAGGAATAGCACAGGCAGAAGTGTAGAGGTTGGAGGGAGAGTAGGAATGGCATGCAGGGAGCAGGCACAGTAACGTTTTATTCATTAATTATTTCAGTTATTAATGCATCACTTAATAAAATAATTTAACTAACAAGTATAGAATGGGGATTTTAATACTGCAGTATAATTCCAAAAGTCAAAAAGTGTAAAGTCTGGATACTTTACATAGTGAAAGAAAAAAATGACTGTAAAGGGAAGATCAGACTGATGATCTGACAGACATTGAAAATTGCAATGGCCTACAAAATGGAAGAGCTTTGTATGTTCTTCAATTGGATAGCAATATAAATAAAACAGGATTTTAGGAAGCTCGAGGTAAGACTATGTAACAAAAGAGAACAAAGGTGGCTTAGATAATTTTTAGGTGTTCTTCACTGTAAATTCATACTTGCCTATAGTGGAACCTGTATTATTTGAAAGGTATCAGGAAAGACGTCATCCCCCAAGTATATCTATTTTATGCTTAGCATGACCTTTAAAATTTCACCTCTGCAGAGTAATTCTTTTGAGTTTTCTTTCATTAATTCCCTAGGAGAGTAAATACTGTATCAATTAAAACCCAGGTAAGAAGGAAATTGACAACTGGTTGAAAGCAATATTTCTGTAGTAGGAGAGGAGAATAAAGGGACAAGCAGGAAAAAAAAAACCAGAATCTAAAAGGGGAAGAAGTTCCTGCCCAGAGTATATTTTTCCCAATTTGTACACTTGAATAGGCTCCTTTGGCCCAAAACAAGGTTGGTGCCATTTAAAGACAAGAGGAAACTAGGAACAGAGCTGGCAATTTGTCTCAGAGTAAGATAGAGGGGAATATTGATTATAAGCATAGTGAGTTTTGGGTGAAAGAGGAATAGCAGGTGGAAATCACTTGTAGCAGTTGAAGATTTGGAATGAAAATTGCTGTAAGCTGATGTAGTTTTTATTTTGGGTCACCAAAGATGTCTATAACCCAATATTTTTGTAAAGCTTTTAACATTCTCAATAAACCATTTAATGAACATCACTTATGTGGTGGGCACTAGGTGTGGGATTAAATTGAATATGATGTCCAGTCAGCTGTTGGATATGCAGCTGGGAGGTCTGAACAGGAGAGACACTTGGGAATCATCAGCATGTGCATGTGAATTTAAGCCACATAATCATTAAAAAGTATTCTTTGCAAACAGGACCAAGATAAATCCCTGAGGAATGTCAAAAGGAATAGTTAGGTGAAGATCCTGAGAATGTGGATATACCTGAAATTGCCTTTTAGGTATTATTAGTCTTAAGGAAGTGAGTTAGTCATTTGAAGCGGTCACTCCCCCATAGAAAATCTATTTATATAGTGTAGCGACTCTCTATATCCATTTTAAAAATGTACTGTTTCTTTATCATCCTACAACCATTTATTTAACAGTTAATTTAATATAAAACATGAAAATAAACTCTTTTTAAAAAATGTTAATCATTGTTTATTATATTTATGCATCATCTGAAGCAATTGGCTCATTTTGGTTTTAAGCATATTTCACTTTTATTCAAAAGAATAGGAAGGTAGCTTGATAATTTGATTACCACCAAAGGGTAGAAGTTAGTTCTTATTCAGGATATTGGCTTTTATTTTGAGATGAAATATGACATTTTGGAGTCAAACTCAAATTCTATAACTGAAAGACTCTATAGTCCAAATTATAAGATGTCTATTTTGAAATACTGTTTACACTCCCTCTTTAAAGAAAAGAGAGTGTGTGTGTGGGGGGGGCGGGGGTCAATGTCAATTTTAGCAAAAGTCTTATTTAAAAGCCTTCATGATATAGAAATAAAAATACCAAATCAGAACTTAGAAGAGGATGAGAAAGCTAATACACCAAATTCAGTGCCCAAGGGTCAATACCCAAACATCACACTTGAGCCTGAGTACCAGACTAGACAGGGAAAAATCAAATCACTATGGAGTTTTTCAGTACTGTTAGCTTAAATAAAATTTGTAAGTTACTTTTACTAAAATTATAATGATTTATAACATTTACTATAATAATTCTCATTGAAAAAGAATTTTAAAATTTTGGAAAGTACTCAATGCTATATCTTAAAAACATTTTTCATTTTTATTTCCTGAATTCAGTAATACTATCTAAGAAATTTCAAATATTTTTAAACATCTGGTGTATTTATCAGTAGTTTTCACACCACTGATAAAGACATACCCAAGACTGGGAAGAAAAAGTGGTTTAATTGGACTTACAGTTGCATATGGCTGGGGAGACCTCAGAATCATGGCAGGAGGTGAAAGGCACTTCTTACATGGTGGCAGTGAGAGAAAAATGAGGAAGAAACAAAAGCAGAAATCCCTAATAAACCCATCATCTTGTAAGATTTATTCACTATCACAAGAATAGCACAGGAAAGACCAGCCCCCACGATTCAATTACCTCCCATCAGGTCTCCCCCACAACATGTGGGAATTCTGGGAGATACAATTCAAGTTGAGATTTCCGGTGGGGACATGGCCAAACCATATCATTCCACCCTTAGCCCCTCCAAACCTCATGTCCTCACATTTCAAAACCAATCATGCCTTCCCAACAGTACCCCAAAGTCTTAACTCATTTCAGCATTAATGCAAAAGTCCACAGTATAAAGTCTCATCTGAGACAAGACAAGTCCTTTCCCCCATAAGCCTATAAAATCAAAAGCAAGCCAGTTACTTCCTAGGTACAATAGAGGTACAAGTATTGCGTAAATATGGCCATTCCAAATGGGAGGAATTGGCCAAAGCAAAAGGGTTACAGGGCCCATGAAAGTCCAAACTCCAGCAGAGCAGTCAAATTTTAAAGCTCCAAAATGATCTTCTTTGACCTCAGGTCTCACGTCCAGGTCAGGCTGACATAAAAGGTGGGTTCCCATGGTCTTGGGCAGCTCCACCCCTGTGGCTTTGCAGGGTACAGCCTCTGTCCTGGCTGCTTTCACAGGCTGGTGTTGAGTGTCTGCAGCTTTTCCAGGAGCACGGTAGAGGAGTACAATGGTAGATCCACTGTTGTTGGATCTACCATTCTGGGTTCTGGAGGAAGGTAGCCCTCTTTTAACAGCTCCCCTAGGCAGTGGCACAGCAGGGACTCTGTGTAGGGGCTCTGACCCCACATTTCCATTCTGCACTTCCCTAGCAGAGGTTCTCCATCAGGGCTCCGCCCCTGCAGGAAACTTTTGCCTGGGCATTTCCATACATCTTCTGAAATCTAGGCAGAGGTTCCCAAACCTCAGTTCTTGACTTCTGTGCACTCCAGGCACAACACCACATGGAAGCTGCTAAGGCTTGGGGCTTCTACTGTCTGAAGCTACAGCCTGAGCTGTATGTTGGCCCCTTTTAGCCACGGTTGGAATGGCTGGGACACAGGACACCAAGTTCCTAGGCTGCACACAGCACAGGGACCCTGGGCCTGGCCCATGAAACCATCTTTTCCTCCTGAGCCTCTGGGTCTGTGATGGGAGGAGCTGCCATGATGGTCTATGACTTGGCCTGGAGACATTTTCTCCATTGTCTTGGGTATTAACATTCAGCTCCTTGCTTCTTAGGCGAATTTCTGCAGCTGAGTTGAATTTCTTCCCAGCAAATGGGTTTTTCTTTTCTATAGCATAATCAGGCTGTAAATTTTCCAAACTTTTATGCTCTGTTTCTCTTATGTAACTGAATGCCTTTAACAGTAGCTAAGTCACCTCTTGAATGCTTTGATGCTTAGAAATTTCTTCTGCCAGATACCCTAAGTCACCTTTCTCAAGTGCAAAGTTTCACAAATCTCTAGGGCAGGGGCAAAATGCCACCAGTTTCTTTGCTAAAACACAGCAAGAGTCACCTTTACTCCAGTTTCCAACAAGTTTCTCACCTCCACATGAGACCACCTCAGCCTGGACCTTATTTTTCATATCACTATCAGCATTTTGGGCAAAGCCATCCAACAAGTCTCTAGGAAGTTCCAAACTTCCCCACATTTTCCTGTCTTCTTCTTAGTCCTCCAAACTCTTCCAACGTCTGCCTGTTACCCAGTTTCAAAGTTGCTTCCATATTTTCAAGTATCTTTTTAGCAATGCTCCACTCTACTGCTACTAATTTATTGTATTAGTCTGTTTTCATGCTGCTGACAAAGACATACCCAAGACTGGGAAGAAAAAGAAGTTTAATTGAACTTACAGTTCCACATGGCTGGGGAGGCCTTGGAATCATGGCAGGAGGCAAAAGGCACTTGTTACATAGCTGCAGCAAGAGTAAAATGAGGAAGAAGCAAAGGCAGAAGCCATTGATACCCATCAGATTTTGTGAGATTTATTCACTATCACGAGAATAGCATGGGAAACACTTGCCCCATGATTCAATTATCTCCCCTTGGGTCCCTCCCACAACACGTAGGTATTCTGGGAGATACAATTCAAGTTGAGATTTGAGTGGGGATATGGCCAAACCATATGATCTGGGTATTACTTAATTGTTTGTTTGGCATTTTCTTAAGTTACGTTACAGCATCTTGCATTTGGGTCCTTGATTCATGTTTCTAACTCGTGGTCACATGATCATCTTTAATATAGCAGTAATTACGTTGAGCCTGTCCTCCAATGAGCAGGTTAATAAAAATGTAAATATAAATGATTCAGAATTTCCAGAAGGCAGCTAGTTATTTGCCAGCAAGAGAGATAGAAGAATAAAATTGGTTGCCTCCTGTTTTTTCAACGTACTTAATAGATACTTGCAAGAGCATAGGGTTATTAATTAGATGTCTACTTCAATGACAGTATATATCTAATGCAATACTCATACATAAAGAGTTGTCAAGTTCAAAAACTCCTCTAACTTGTAATGATTTTCTGTTTATGATTATCTTTTTATAGAATTTGAATTTCTGAATTTTAAGGGGAAATTTTTGTGTGTTTTTTTTTTTGCCATTGAATACTAATAAAACAGCTAAACCACTGCTTTCATAATTTGATATTATTTAAACTCTTATGTTTTGCCTAATACCTTTTTTGTTTGGGCATAAAATGAAAATTGGAAATCACCATTCTTATGTCATTGTATAAATCTATGATTACTACAGTTGACTTCATCCCCATGTGATTTTAATTACATTTTGTCCCTATTACAATAACCATGAAATGTATTTTTTCAGCCGCTGAAAATATTCCTTATCTGTATGACTTACCGGATGCCTCTGCTTTGATATTCCACAGATATCTCAAACCTCAGTAAGTTTTTAACTGAGCCTTTCCCAAGCCCTCTTATTCGCATTTAATGTTATCAAAATCTCTTCATTCATCCATGCCAGAAATTAAGAGTTACTAGAATTTTCCTCTTCTTCCTCTCTCATAAGAAATCAGTCAGGAGCCATGATGAGTCTATTTCTAAAATATCACCGGAATCTGTTCTGTCTTCTCCACTCCTACTAGCACTGCCTTAATTCAGAATGACTTGCCAGAATTACCAAAACAACTTCCTCAATATTATATCTGTGCTTCTGACATGTCTCACAAGTTCTTTCTTTAGAATGCTACTACTATTACATTTTAAAATTAAAATTTAATCACAACATTCCTGCTTAAAAATCCTCAAATCTATATGAACCCAAATTACTTACTATGATTTACAAGACTATGATGACAACAGCGCCTATGTACAAAATGCCTTTCTGTCTTTTCATAATAATAGAATTACAGCTGGGAAGGGGTTATCCATGCAACTCAATTATGTTCAACTTTATAATCCCCATAACCCAGCAACCAGGAAAGGTCACGTGAATAGTTCTCACCAATGGCAGGACAGCAGGAGTGAACTGTGCCACTTACTGGTTCAGACCTTAAAGTCAAAGTCTTGGGCACGGCCGCCCAGGCGTGATCACACAGATGAGAGCCTTGAGATGAACAGAGTCTGATCCAGGAATCACTCTGTGGAAGAGAATTGCTAGTGGACCTGTAGCACCAACCCTGAACTATTCCTTGAGAGAGAAAAACTTTTATTGTGTTTGTGCTATTATGTCTTGAGGCATTTTTTCTACCATAGTTTAGCTCATCCCAAAACAAAACCTTTTATAATTCAATCCTTAATTACCTTTCCAACTTCATGTTTTACCAATTTTCAATTCCTCATATGTATCCTAAGCTCCAGCCTTACCAGACTATTTAAAGTTCCATAGATAAGCAATAGTCACTGTTGCATTTATGCCATTGTTTCCGCTGTTCTATCCACAGGGTTATACCCTCTCCTTAGGGCTGGTTCAAGTGTCACTACACTGGGAAATTTCTCTTGTTATGGGTGGATTGTGCACCCTCCCACCCCGTATGTGTGTTGAAGACCTAACTCCTAGTATCTTAGAATGTGACTGTACTTGCAGATAGGGCCTTTAAATAAGTAATTAAGTTAAATTAGGTCTTCAGGGTGGGCCTTAATCCAATTTGACCGGTATCCTTATAAGAAAAGGAAAGTTGAGCATACAGAGAGACAAGCGATGTGCAGGCACAGGACACAGAAAGAAGGTGTTCACCTGCAAGCCAAAGAGAGAAGCCACAAACAAAATAAGCCTGCTAACATGCTGATTTTAGACTTTTTGCCTCCAGGACTGTGGAAATATAAACTTCTAAGTTACCCAGTCTGTGGGTATTTTGTATGGCAGCCCTAGTAAACTAACATACCCCCTGAGGCAGGATGTTTTCTTCTCTGCAATTTCGTAGCATCCTGAGCATACCCCATTTATCAGTTATCATTGCTGTTTTTCGGTCGGTGATTTACTTCTCTGTCTCCTTAACTAGTCTGTCAGCCCTTGAGGGAAAGTGGCTCTGTGTATAAATCTGCTTCCTTAACTCCCGACAACATGTTTGGAAATTCATAAGAAATGGATAAATGTTCTTTAGAGTGGATTAATTTCTTTCCCACAACTTGCAGCTTGCCAGTTGTCAGTTTGTTGTCTAGCTTCTTTACAGACATGGCCAGGGTGACAATCATGGAGCCTGATTTTGATACAAGATTTCATTATTGGAGACTGACTTGCCGTTTTTCATATTGCTGTGTGGACACTGTTTAAAGATATAGTTTCTATACCTTTGCAGATTCACTGAAGTCCGGAAGATAAAGATGGATTTTATGGCAGGAACGAGATCTTCTGTCAGTAAGGTTGGTTGTGACGTTGCAGTAGAGTGCTTTTGGTATTTTGCCAACATTACAATAGGCTTCTTTTTCCAGTAGTTACCCCAAACCACGCAGTTGGTTTAACCTACTCTCTATCTAGTCTCTATGTCACACTTAGTTGGACAAAAGTGGTCACTAGATACAAGTTTGACCAATAAGAATATTCTTTTCCGCAAATCTTGAGTTAAGAGTGAAAGAAACTAATTTTGATCTCTTCCGAATGACTAAAACTGAGAATGGTTGAGTAATCATGTGCATTGAGAAGTAGGGATATTTGACTGAAGACAGAGAAATATCCTAACGACAGATGAGAGAGAGAGAGAGAGCTATTACCAATTAATTTTCATTTTCTCATTTCAGTTCCTTATGAGGCTTATGGCACTCCTTGCTCTTGGGTTCCATGAGATTTTTATATTAAATTTCATTTGGTTTAAGCTGGAATTAATTTCTGTCATTTGCAATAAAAAGAGTTCTTGGTTAAATCAATTAGATAGTATAGTTGACATATGTAATTTTTGATCACTCAAGTCATTCTTCCTTGATTCTAGTAATAATGATTCGATCATTTTTTTGGAGCAACTATCCTCTATTCTAGTCTAAAAGGTTCATTAGGGTCAAGCCTAGTACAAGGTAATCAGCTCAAGAAGAGACATAGAGATATATGACCTAAACTAGGTCAATAACTCTATCAGCAATATTTGCTGGAAATTCTGAGAAATTGTGAGAAGTTGAAGCAATTTTTTTTCCCACTGAAATTTCTCAAATAGTAAAGACAACAGCCTGAAGCTCCTGTTTGCTGTGTTACCACCATGAAAAGAGTATCTTTCTGAGAATGAAACCAGTACAGAAGAAGTCAGGACAAAAGACAGAAAAACCCACATTCTTCGCAATCATTTGAGCACCAAGATCCATCCATTTCTGAAATCCTAGACTTTTCAGTTATTTCATCAATAAATGTCATTTTTAAAATCTGAGTTTTGTTGTTGTTTGAAACAAAAAGTCCAGATAAACATGGATAGCGTTTCTTTGTATGTCTTTGAGCTGGTGACGTTTTATTATGTATACCTAGCACCAAATTGAATGCCTAACACTGTTATCTGAGATAAGTGGATGCTCAAGAACTATCTGCCGATATTGAATGAAGATGACAAATGCTACCTACTGTGCCATTTGTCAATATGTCTTTTTATAGCCTTACCTCTTCATCAAAAGTACCAAATCTGTGCTCTATCATCATGGATTTTCATCAGAGAAATTAGATGAAAAGGATTTTAAAATCCGTGCTTATCGTCAGTGGATTTTGATCAGAGAAATTAGTTAGAAAAGGTTTTGAGTCCTTGCCACCAGAGCCAATCAGAATATTTGTCTCCCAAAGGCCAAATCCTAAGAAGATTTTCCCTCTTCATCTTAGTATCTCCATTCTAATGAGAACTTCTCGTCTGAACCAGTGCAGTAGCCTGCTGAGAGGTCTCCATGTCTCCAGATTGTTTCTTCTCAATCTGTTTGGGAGCTTAAATAACTTGATTAAAGTCCCTTAGTTAGCTAGCGGCTGAGGAACTATTCAAACCCACAGGGGCTTGACTTCAAAATATTTGCTTTATTTCCCTACTATTACACATATTACATCCCTTCACGATATAATTCTTATATATTTTGAGCTGAAAAACAAACTGGACATGGCCCCTTTGAACTTGGAGAGACTAGTAACAGTGAGACAAAAGCTGAGCCAAGAAAATGTACCAAAAGACACCCGTGTTGTTCTTACAGCTTTGCAGTTTTGTGAAAAGGAACACAGGAGATTTTACTCTCATTTACAACTGTCAGTCATGGCTTTTACTTGAAAATGGCTGCTTTCAAATTCACATGGTGTCTCTGTCTACCAGGTGTATGTCTATGCATATGAAATGCAGAGAAAGTAACTCTACTAGACTAAATTGGGATGCATTCCAGGGACTCGGAGTCATGGGATAACAGATCTTATACAACCTAATAGGACTTGATTTGGCACAGGTAAAGGTTTTTAATGAAAATTTACGTTCTCATATATTGGTTGAGACTGAACAGATCTAGCTATATATTGCTTAAATTTGCTTCATGTCAAGTTAAGAAGAAAATACTCATAAAGCAGCCATTCCTTCTTAACAGAAAAAGGCTATTTTTATCTTTTGAAATGCTAGTTTAAGGAAGTGCATCAAGAAAACCTTTAACATTTTTTTAAATCTCATTTTATGATGTAAATTGAAAGCATATTTCTTATTGTGGGGAAGCCATTACTGATATACATAAACTTAATATGGTTCTTTATACTCAAACCTAAAATCTCTGCCTAGGGCCCATTATTGTAAATTCCTCAGAAGCCAGAGAATACAAAATAGTATTTAACTAAGATGGAGGTGGATTCAGTAATGCAAAGTTAAATATTTTAAGTGCACAGCTAACATTGCAACGAACTTTATGCAAAGGAGATTCTGAAATGACTTTTAGTTCTCTCATGATTTTCATTGAAGTGGTAGCCACTATAGGATAAGACAGAAATAAAGAGGACTCTTAGGATTCTTTATCTGCTTTACCTAATGCCCTCACAGGTGAAGTCCCTGAGGCCCCTCACCTGTAGCGTCAGATATCTCTGGATTTAAGCCCCAGCTCCACCACATATCACTTTTATGAATTTACACAAGTTACTTAGTTTCGTCCTTTATTTATCATACACTTTCCTAGCAATTTCCTGAGCCAGGCCCTGTTTGAAGCTCTTTATACTCTTGGAAAGCTGAAAATGTGAGCACTATCATCACTCCTAGTTCATAAATGAAGTGGGTTACAGACAGAGTTTAAGCAAATTTCCCCAAATAGATGGTAACAGAATCAGTAAGAACCAGAAGACAGACCCAGGAAACTTGGTTCTACAGTATATGCTGTTTACCACTACTTAACCTGCCATGCTAAACTATGGCAAGTAATAAAATAATCTTGCTTCCTCCTGGCTGTGGTGAGGTTTCATTGAGATAATCTGCATAAAACATCTTACGTGATAACAGGCAGGCTTATAGCAAGCCAGTCTGCAGAGTCTGGAATTAAATCTGCTGCTGTAAAGCTGGTGTATCTGGTAGGCCCTGGGCGTTCATGGACCCACCACACCAAAAAGATCTCCAATAATCCGCTCAAACGGCACAGTTTGCCCACCGGGACTTCTGCTATAGGTTTTCTATTTGACACTTCAATTTCCAATAGGATTGTGGCCCAGAACTAACCTTCAGCTCATTTGGCTGGGGTCCTGACTATTTGCATTCCAGGAATCAGACATACCTGCTCATAGTCTTTGTTCCCGGTTCTGCTGTACTTTATTTTCACTGGTTGATTTGCCCCTGCATGTCCTTGAGCAGGCTTGTATCATTTCCAGGTATAACCACATAAGTAGGTTTTCAGTGACCTAGAATAGCATGGTACATTAGAAAAGGAATAAACTCAAGGGTTCCAGGACTAGGTTTGAATCTCAGCCTCAGCACTGCGTTCTTGGGGAAGTCAGTGATCTGCTCTGTGCCTTAGTTTTCTTCATCGGTAAAAATAGGGGTAAAAATACTTACTCTCAGGGTCATTGTTAGAATTAAACATGGTATTATCTGTTGATATATCTAACACCATGTTTAAGCTAAAGTAGAGGATATGGTTTGTCTGTGTCCCCACCGAAATTTCAACTTGAATTTTATCTGCCAGAATTTCCGTGGGTTGTGGAAGGGACACAGCAGGAGGTAATTGAATCATGGGAGTCAGCCTTTCGTGTGCTAGTCTCATGATAGTGAATAAGCCTCACAAGATCTGATGGGTTTATCATGGATTCTGCTTTTGCTTTCTCATTTTCTTTCGCCACCACCATGTAAGAAGTGTCTTTTGTCTCCCACCATGATTCTGATACTCCCCAGCCATGTGGATCTGTAAGTCTAATTAAACCTCTTTTTCTTCCCAGTCTTGGGTATGCCTTTTTCAGCAGTGTAAAAATGAATTATTACAACAGATATGCAACAAATTTTTCTTTCTCTCTTTTTCTGAAAGTAAAGGAGAGCTCCATATGTCTGGAAAAATAATTCAAATTAACCTTCACATTGGACAATGCACAAACTCAGGCTTTCCCACTGCTGTAGACTTGGGTTGCTGAGCTTCAGGTTACTTTGCTGAGACATTAAAGCTGTTGGGGTCTGAATTTCTTGCCTCATTGTTGAGTACTGGCAACTAAAATGAATGATGTGACATGATTTAGAAACTTTGTTACATTCTATACACTTGTTTGTCTATGTGTACATGTTCTAAAAGTGTATATGTATATGTGCTATGGTTTGTTTTGTTTTGATAGGATGTATGGGTGTTTGTGCTTGGGAATCCTAAGAAACAAAATCTAAAAAAAATTATTTGTAGTAATCAAAACACAGTTAAGTGCTAGAGAGCACAGTCATGGATTGCATCATAGTGAATGTGATGAAATGATAGAGGTTTCCTGTAATGCCTTAGAAAGAACCTGTATGTCACTTCACTGCATAGGGACAGTAACAGGTATTATATAAAATCAACACACTGTAAAACTGGACATGAGTCTTTGAGCTTTATACGTAGCCACTGATATGCTTTGGCTGTATCCCCACCCAAATCTCAGCCTGAATTATACATTGTAGGGATCTAGTGGGAGGTAATTGAATCATGGAAGTGGTTATCTCCATGCCGGTCTCGTGATAGTGAGTTCTCATAAGATCTGATGGTTTTATAAGGGGCTTTTCCCCACCCTACTTTGCTCTGCACTGCTCCTTGCTGCCACCATGTGAAGAAGAAAGTGTTTGCTTCCCCTTTCCCGAGGCTTCCCCAGCTCTGTGGAACTGTAAGTCATGAAACCTCTTACCTTTATAATTTACCCAGTCTCAGGCAGATCTTTGTAGCAGCCTGTGAACTAACTAATACAGCCACTAATTTGAAACTGGCTGCATACCAATTTGCAGTCATAATGGAAGTGGAGAGGCATAATCTAATCACCGAGACTTGAGTCTCGCATGCATAATAACTCCATATGCCATTAGTTTAGCAAGTGTGTTTGATTTCATGTACTTCATTACTTGTACAAGATATTTTTTAATTATGCAGAAACAGATGAACATGTTTCACTGAAGCAGGTTTTGCATTAACTGAAAAGAAAAATGACCAGAGGCATTTCATCTGAATTGTGAATGGTTTCTCAAGGGGGTATACATTCTTGGCTTGATGAGGATTATGAGTTCTTGCTTCCAGTGCCTGAAAGTTTAATTAAATATTCTGATCTTGGTCAAATTGGGATCTATTGAATGGAATTTGTGAAATCTTCATCATAGTTACTGCATTTTCGGGATGATATTGCAACTGTAGGTATATTATAAAACTTCACAAATTTTCTTTTCCTTTTCTTGTTAGTCTGAAGCATATGCATCAGGTTCAATTCTCATGTCTTGAGTGAAAATATCAGAAAAGGCTCCTTGTAGCTTATTGTCATTAAGTAAACACATTTGCTGAAGAGATCTCTACCCTGGCCTCTGTACCCCAAACATGGATAAAGGAAGATCAGGGAAAGGCAGTGAAAAAGCTACACAGGTGAGATGTCAGCTCATGTTTGGCATCCATTCAAATATATTAGCTTAAGATATTATAATAGTACTAGGAAGTATCTCTAATGGTGGTACCCCAACTCTCTGGCATTCTTTGCTGCAACTCAGCCTGTTCTCTTTAAATGTTTCTCACAAGATAGGGGTCAGGTGCTGCCTTACAGGAAGGACCAAAGCCTATCTGTGATCTGCAGTGCTTCTGCCAACCCTATTCTCTCTGTGGATGAATCCCCTCTACAGAAGTTCCCTCTAGACTGATGTCATAAAGAAAAAGAAAGGGTGAGTTAGAGCATTCTTCTCAAAAGTTCTGGCTAGTAGTAAAATACTTTCTTAGAGTTAAATATTGGACTGGATTGACATACACTTTGCATTTTATTCACAGAGCTCCTCCGTTATCTCTTCCATTGTCCCTTCATGTGTGGGGTAAAGGAGCATCAGGAAAAGTTTCTGGAGGGGGAAGGGAGTTACACACACACACACACACACACACACACAAACACACTCATCTACGGATAAATATACAAAAGATTTGTTTCCTGTAAAACAATAAGAACAGTCTAAGTTTCTGGGGTTAAGGTCTCCTCCCTTAAGAAGTTTAGTATTTCATAATTTTCTGCGTACAAAATGCAGTTTCACATTGCCTGTGCTCTAAATTGCTTTCAGATGTTGAATAAAAGAAATAATCAAGCAACATGAAATGAATTCCGCATCTCTAAGTTGTCTAAAGGGATTAAGCTCCTCCTCTTAAAGTGTCCCATAGCACCAGAGAATACTTGAGACACTGAATAGGAAAGGAAGAATATTCTAGACAGAAGGAGTAGCAAGTTTAAACTTGGAGTTAAGAAATATAAAATAGTTCAAAAGAGTACAGTTCAAGGGAAAGAGAAATAATGAAGTTAGACAAATGGGAAAGGTCATGATGGATTTTTGTAAGCCTTGTGAAAGAGTTTGGAAAGTAATGAAATGCATCATTAGCTACAAAGAAATAAACATCGAGGACATGTTTACTGAGACTTAGCTTGTCAAACAATTTTATAGACACTTGAGGCAATCCAGTTTGGGTTGCTCAGATGTTTCATTTATAGAGAGAGATACTGATGATGGCACAGGTAGGTGAAGGTCTAGATACTCTGGGACAGCACTGTTCAATACCACATTCTATCCTGTCCAATATGATTACATGAGGCTACCAAGAACTTGACATGTGGCTAACATAATGGTAATTTCATTGAAGGCACTGGGTAGTGGAGAAAAACAGAGATACACTTTCTGGGGATTAGTCGCTGGGGATATGGGCAGAACTCCAAAACTCATTCTGCAAATCCAGAGCGACATTAAGAATGCGGCCAAGTTCACTGAATGTAGGACATAACACATCTAAAGAGTAAATGTGTCAAAGTCCAGAGGCAAATTCCCAGCACACACTGGCAGGAGTTAGGGAGTGAAGGAAGACATGAAGAAGGGTCAGAAAAATTTTAAACTTGATTTGTTAGAGTAGAGTTATTTCAGAAGGTACAGAGTGTGATCCCCATGGACTGACTTTCAGTGGTCTCAAGCAAGAAACAGACTGAAGTAAACAACCTATTGTATATGGAGGGATTAACTAACAGAGAGGAAAGCAAAGTTAAGGACATCCTGAGTGCCTTACTTCTTGCGCATCTAGAACTATCAGCTGTCTAATAGTTAATATTTTCTACCCCAAACTGAAAGCCATTTATAGATGAATTTTTGCCAGAACTATGAAAGATTCCCCTAAAATAAACACTTGTTTCTGTGCCTACAGACCTAGACTAAAATAATGCAGGCAACTAATTAGAAAGAATGGAGGCGTTCCAGTAGGCCAGCAGGACTAATTCCTTCCCCTCACTGGGTCACACGTTCCTCCTAAGTAAATGACAGGGTGGGTTTACTCAGGGAAAAAAGGAGCAAGCTGTATTGGCAATCTACTACTTGCAAACAAAATCAGACTAAAAACATATAAGTCAAATATGCCAAAAATAATGTATTTTAGAGTGGGGATTCTGTTCTACAGAGAGCTAAAACTGATTTAAATTTTATAAATACGCCTCTCCTTTTAGATGTAATACCTAAAAAATTCTCGCATTTTATGCTATTCCTTTTTTTTTTTTTTTTCTGGAGACTAAGTCTTGCTCTTTTGCCCAGGCTTGCATGCAGTGGCATGATCTTGGCTCACTGCAACCTCTGCCTCCCAGGTTCAAGCGATTCTCTCACCTCAGCCTCCTGAGTAGCTGGGACTACAGGTGCCCGCCACCACGCCTGGCTAATTTTCGTTGCTGTTGCTGTTTTGTAGAGATGGGGTTTCACCGTGTTGACCAGGCTGGTCTAAAACCCCTGACCTTAAGTTATCTGCCTGCCTTGTACCCCAAAGTGTTGGGATTGCACGCGTGAGCCACCGTGCCAGGCCCATTTCATCTATTCTTTAAACTTACTTGTTTCCTTTGTAAATGAAGACACTAATAATCAGTTTATTTTTTATGTGTCCAATAGAAACTAAATGTTAACCATCCATTGCATGCTTAATTACTTTTACCTTTGTCTTAACTCTGCTGTTCATTACCCTAACTTTTTATAACTGGTTTCTGCATTTTTACATCTTCATTTTCACCCATTTTTGAATAATAAAAGGAAATAACAATAAAGTATTAAAATATTTTTAACACCATTATTCAAGACAAACTTAGAGATACTGTATAACCTATAGAAAGAAATCATAAGAAACAAACATTTGTCTGCTGATTACAAACAACTAAATTTGATGTAGGAAAGGTCATGTAAGAGTTTCAGTGTATAATTCACAAAAGCATAGATATGTTTAAAAAGAAATATATCAAAGCCAAGAAGAGGCTCTTCTGTTCCCTGTACTTCATTATTTTTGCCTTTTAGTTTAGATTTCTAGGATACTTACATATGATGGGGAAACATGCTAGTATACCTTCTGCAGGGAAATGTATGGAGTGGAAGAAATGGAGATTGATTGGGCAGGACTGGTAAAGAAAAGGAAAAGAATAACAATATTAACTGAGCACTACCCAGGTACATAAAGATGCACTTAATTATCTCACATATTCTTCACTGTAATTCCTTCATTCATTACACAAATATTTCCTTAGCACCCCTACATGTGCCAGACAATGTGCTTGGTAGACTCTAGGACAGACAAGACAAAGCCTGTCTCTGCCCTTGGGAAACTCATAGTCTAATATAGAAAACGAATGGTAAACAGACAAACAGAAACAAATTAGTAAATAGGATAGGCACCATGAAGGAACCAAATGAGCCGAGACAGTAAATAATAGAGAAATCTACAGTAGATAGAAATATCAAGAAAAAATGCTTTGAGAGAAAGCACTCAAGCTGTTAACCAAAGGAAGAAACAGAGCTGTAGCATGCAAGAGGTAGGGAAAGGAGTGGGATAGCATGTGCAAAGGACCCGGGGCAGGAAAGATCCTTATGTCTGCTGAGTAATGGGTGGTGGCAAGAGGAGAAGTATTAGCAGCAGGTGTGGTGGTCTAGCTGAGAAATGAGTTTTGCTGAATTAAGAGTTTCAGAGATGGAGAGAAGTACAAGATATATTTTGAAGGTAGAGTCAACAGTACTTGCCACATTTACTTATCAATATTCTCACATAACAGTTGAGAAATGGCCAGAAAAATTAAGAATTAATTAAAGCTCTTGTAGTAAGTAACCTCATATAGGCTTATGAACCCTGCCTTCCTTAAAGCCCCTCTACTACATCACGCTTCCTAGCTTTGTTAATTCAGTGTCACTGTAGGTTTCATAGAGTCCTAAAAGTGGAATTTTTTCTCAGTCTAATTACTTTGAATTAGAATGTGTTTTAATAAGATGAACAAATTACAGATTTTCAGTTCACAAATCCATAAGTTTATGTCACTGACATAAGTTTCATAAATTCTACAAGCACCCCTGACATATTTCTTCTGGCCCAAATGTCAAAATATTTTTGAATTTCTTCTAGAGATCCACTGCATTACCACCAGGCACACGAGGAGTTTTCTGTTGATTAAAGCAGCAGTCTTGGCAATTCTGAACCATGTGCTATTCTTACCATAAGTCTAAATTGGGTAGTTCGAGTGACCAAGCAGTTTGTTCCGCTTTGCTAAAAATATACCCATGTCTGCCCAAATGGCCCAGCTTGCTGGTAATCTCCCACCTTTTCAAGTCAATCAACACATGAAAAGTGCTCAAAATAAGCAGGGATTAGAGTCACAAACTCAGCTCAAGGAGCTTGCTTTTTTAAAACACAGCACTCCTGTAGTTATTTTCTTCATTTTTACTCTGTCTTTACTATTGAGATTCTGGAGTACACATTAATGCTCCTCACCAGTACCTCCATTTCTCCTGTTCCAGCACATGGTAGGTTTGTACTTGCTCATGATGTGCAGCTGCCCTCTGTATCTCGGGGTTCTGCAAACTGCAGATTAACTAACCACAGATCAAAAATATTGAGCAAAGAAAACAATAAAAAATAATACAACAATAAAAACAGTATAAATAAAAACTCCATATGGTATAATCACTATTTATACAACATTTACATTGTATGAGGTGTTATAAGTAATCCAGAGATGATTTAAAATGTACAGGAAGATGTGCATAGGTTATATGCAAATATGACTCTAATTCATATAAGGGATTTGAGTCCTGGGATTTTTATATGTGGGAGATGTAACTAATCCCCTGTGGATACCAAGAACAACTGTATTTCTTTAGGTTGGCATCACATAATACCTGCTCTGGAAGTATTTAAGAGCTGCCATGCAATTTTTCCCTTCTCTGTGCTCTGGGGTCTAGTGAGCTTGAAGCCTCCAATAGCCTGAGTCTCTAATGAGGATGACGTGTTGCCAGGTCCCCGCAGCTGATCCCCAACAGACATGTTATATGAGGGCAAAGACCTCTGGTCATTTTTAAATGTTAAGATTTGAGGATTTGTTGTTGTTGCTGCAGCTATTGTATAACCTAATCTTCATGACTGGGATAGGTTCCTTCACATTCTTGATAGGAAGGAAAACACAAAGTTTCAAATTAAAGAAATATGACACACAGTATAGTTGGCAGAAAGTGAAGGGGTTTGGATTTAAATGCAACTGGTTTTAATACTATGTTTGCCCCTTACTTGCCCTCTGAGACTTCTTTTTCTCATCTGAAAAAACGTAATAACAGTATAAGTTTGCTATAATTTAATATTCAAAGTTCCTAGCAGGATGCTAAACCAAAGATGGTGTTCAATGAAAATAGCTAGTTTTGTGAGGGGTAACAGTAAACAGACTAAAAGTGTAGCAAAAGATAAACCACGTAGGCATGACTGCATCTGCAGAGCCTGTAAAATGATGTAGAACACCATCATTCATCCCCTCGGTTCTGACTATCGAGCCTCTCTTAGTTGTGGGCATGCCTTTCTGTCTCTTCTGTGTACAACTCGTGCTTTCTCTACCCTGTTCCCACTCCTCTATGACACACTGCTCCCAGGAAACTAAATAGAAATCACTAAGATAGCTGCACTTTAACAGGAATTAAGTTAAAGGGCTAAAGCGCCAACTTAGTATTTTAACCCTTAGGTAGAAAAAGACAGTGGATATCTCTCATCTGAACCCAGGCCGGCCAAGAGGATTCATCTAACTTAATTATGCCCACTTGTTAGCTTGTTAGGTCCACTAAGCTAGGCAGGTCTCCTGGAGCAGTCCTTATAAAAGACTTTTATGAGGCTTCGTTTTGTGAAGCTGTCCAGATCTTCTGGAAGGAGTACCATTATAGTTTGGCAGAGTCTTCCACGGGGTCAGGAGTGGGGACTGGCAGTACTAGTGCTGTATGTCTACATTACTCTTGAAAATGTTCAGAGTTTAACATGGTCTCCTCATATTAATCCTCACAGCAATACTGCAAACGGGGATTAAGACCTTTGTCATAGATGATGCAACTAAAGCTTAAAGCTTTTAGATCATTGACCCAAATTCAGGTATGTAAGTGGAAGAGTCTATATTTCAAAACCAGCCTGTCTGATTTCAAGTCTAATATCCCTTTTTCCCTTTCACTATTACAGTTTTCTCTGTGTGAGAAAGCAAATTCAGTAGTGTCTCTTGACGGCATTTTGCTATAATATAATACAAATATTTCTTTTTTTGTTATAGAGTTGAACATTTTAAGTTCTGTTTTCTACATTTAACAACTAAAAGGAAGAAAAAACATGTGAGGGTTAAAAAAGAAACTACAAATATACTATTGAAAATTAAATTAAAATAAGGTATCCTATATTGTCATGTTTTCTGGCTAAAAATAATACCCATACTTTCAGAGAATTTTAATCTCTACCTAAATAAAAAACGAGAGAAGAAAATACGGTAGGAAGCTAAGATTTTGTCTTATCATTTCTTTAAGAAAGTATAATTATTTTCTTATGGCTAACATAATTTCTAACATCGATCTACTTTCAGTCAGTTGTAAACTTTGGAGATATTATGAAACTTCCAGTGGAAATACAGAATTTGTACCCAGATGAACCTGGGTTTGAATTCTAATTCCACCACATAAATCTACAGGCCTTGAGGACGTAAGCTAATTACGTTATAATTTAAAGATGAGCCTCAAGCTTCTTATCTCTGAAATGAAAGTTTATAATAACAATCTCATAGAAAGATGGTGGCTATTACATGACATAGTGGATATAAACCACTTATAGGTTGTAAACTTTAAAAAAAATTACTTCCCTTTTCTCTTTGCATTATATAGATTCTCAATATTCTAGAAAAAACCTGATTCTTATTCCCAAGAAATGCACAATCACGTGGATTTTATTGACTTAGTAAATATTCAAAGAGGGAAAGTGAGAGACAGAGAAGAAAGATGGACGAAAGGAAGAAGGGGCGGAAGGCAAGGAGGAAGGGAGAGAGGCGAAAATCCTACTAAGAAAAACAATACTAAAATCAGATGGAGACATGTTCCTTCTCCAAATGATCTGATATTGTTCTGTTAGTAGAGACTGGAAGCATTTGGAGTTATCCATCCTGCCCTTGTCTTCTTTCCCCAGTAGAAAAACAGGAAATAAAAAATATTTTCTAACACTTCTGACAATATCACTAGAAACTGGTCATTAGTTCTCAAAGCAGAACTTCTTGCTTGAAAGATTTTTGGCTCTCTTTGATTTTATCGTTCATTCAAGGGTGGAATTGTTACAGAAATATATTCCAGGGCCACTAATCCCAACACTATGCACAATTATAGATTTATTTTTTAGACAACTGACCAGATGCCTAATGCAAACCTGAAAGATCTAAATAAATTTTTCAACACCCAGTCTAGGATTGATCTTAACAGGACTTTGGCTGTCTATGGCATCTCAAGTCGCTATTTCCAACTTCATTGTAGAGGAGAGACACTACAGGTTTGGGCAGCTATCTCCACCATGAGAAAGAGTTCATTTCTTGTATAGATTTGAACTCTGAGTGAAGTTAAAGTGTGAATTCATTACAGAATATTGTGAACATTGTTAAGTGGATCGTACTAATGCAGTTCCCTCTATATTTCCTATAATCATTTGTATATAGACAGGTACTCTAAGTAATTATAGGCATTTATATTTATAATTAGCCTTTTGGAGGAACCATTTTAAGAAAATTATCTGTTCAGTTGTGTACCAAATTAGTATCAGCCAAGTGTTTGTCAGATACCACTGTGACTGGGAAAACACAGCAAGAAGTGGTGATACCAAAAGAACTTTAGAAATATGCTTGAAGTTTCATTATTTTTTCCAAAAACAGTTGCATCACTTCTTAGAACACAAGTACATGTCTTTCAAACACGACTTTTTCTTTAAAAAGTGGGGCGTGGGTACACAAATAAAGTGATGAAATAGAAAAGTACAGTCAATGGAATTTTACTGGCACAATGTAAAGGTCAGGATAAGACTAACAATATGTGTATTAGCAACAACACTCGACAATGTTCTGAATGATCATGAACTGCCTTTAGAGGCTTCCAAAGCACCAAGATAAATTGGTGCCAACTGGACTATGGAGTCAAGAAACCAGCAGAGGCAGCTAACCCCAAACTCAAGATGAGACTTTTGTTAATAAATGTAGGCCAGGCGCCGTGGCACACTCCTGTAATCCCAACATTTTGGGAAGCAGAAGCGGACGGATCACTTGAGACCAAGAGTTCGAGACCAGCCTGGCCAACATGGCAAAACCCCATCTCTACTAAAAAATACAAAAATTAGCCACGTGTGGTGGCCCGTGCCTGTCATCCTTGCTACTCAATCTCCTGAGTAGCTAGCCTGTCATCTTAGCTACTCAGGAGGTTTAGCCTGGGAGGCGGAGGTTGCAGTGAGCCAAGATCTTGCCACCGTACTCCAGCCTGGGTGACAGACAAGAGTTTGTCTCAAAACTAATTATAATAACAGAAGTAAAACTGTTTGTTATATTCTTGGGAAGGTTTGTCTGTGTACAGGACGGAATTGTAAATTAAAAGCCCCAAATAAGAAAGTCTAATTCGAGAAGGCAACAGTGAGACCACCATTACCCTCTGTTTTCAGTAATAACATCATACATCTATTTGAATGTCCCCTTGTCCAAAGAACTATGTAATCCTTAATCATTTTTTAAATGGGCATCATCTGACATCCTTTCAAACTTCAACCCCTAAATGAGTATATTGCTCTGATTTGGAAACTATCAGGGAGAAATCTGACTATTCAAAGCAGTGAAATCCACCTGAGTTGATAATGTAACTGCAGGTATTCCTACAACATTTCGTCCTCTCCAATATAAACAGAGCAGTTTGACTTCATTTAATTTAATCATGTAAAATCTGTTACAAACAACATAAATATCTTATTCACCATGTGCTTTAAAAACTTTGTACTATTTATTATTTATTTATTGTTTGCAGGGAAAACTTCCAGATAATACAGGGTCAGAAATCTGACTGCTTTTGAATTCTCTTTCTTTTTAAAATTTATTTTTAAATTTATAATTGACACAGCAATATTACATATTTCTTGGGTACAATGTGATGTTTCAAGGGATATATACATCATATAATGATCAAATTGGAGTAGTTATCATATTCATCATTTTAGACATTTCTTTGTGGTGACAACTTCAAAATCTTCTCTTTTAGTTATCTTGAAACATGTACTACAATGCTATTTTCTGTAGTCACCATATTATGTAATACAACACCAAAACTTATTCTTTCTGTATAATTTAACGTTGTGGCAATTGACCAACATTTTGTTGTCCCCCCTCATTTTTGTAGGTTGTATTTTCACTTCATTGATTATTTCCTTTGCTGTACAGAAGTGTTTTAGTTTTATGTAATCTCATTTGCCTATTTTAGCTTTTGTTCTAGTGCTTTCATTCCCAGTGCTTCTGAAGTTTTATTCAAAAAATCCTTTCCCAGTTCAATTTCATGAAGCATTCCTTTATCTTTTTATAGTTTTATAGTTTGGATCTTATGTTTAAGTCTTTAATCCATTTAGAGTGGGTTTTTGTATATTGTGAGAGACAGGAGTCTAGTTTCATGGTTCTGCATGTGGATATCCATTTTTTTCAGCACAATTTATTGAGAAGATTGTCCTTTCCCCTATGTGTATTCTTGACATCTTTGTCAAAAATCAGTTGGCTGTAAATGCATGAATTTATTTCTGGGTTCCCTATTCCATTGGTCTGTGTCCATTTTTATGCCAGTATTATGCTGTGTGGGTCACTAGAGCTTCATGGTATATGTTGAAGTCAGACAGCATGATGCATCCAGCTTTGTATTTTTTGCTCAGAATTGCTGTGGTTTATTTGGGTCTTCTGTGGTTCCATATGAATTTTTTCATTGTTTTTTCTATATCTGTGAGGAATGTCATTGGTATTTTGGTAGGAATTACATTGAATCTGTAGATTGCTTTTTTCCAATCCATGAACATAAAAAGTATCTTTCAATTTATTTGTGTTCTCTTCAATTTATTTTCTTTTTTGATCTCTCTCTTTTTTTTTTGAGATGGAGTCTCATCTGTTGCCCAGGCTGCTGGTTCAAACAATTCTCCTGCCTCAGCTTCCCAAGTAGCTGGGATTACAGGCGCCCACCACCATACTTGACTAATTTTTTTTTTTAAGTAGAGACAGGGTCTCACCATGTCAGCCAAGTTGGTTTTGAACTCCTCACCTCGAATGATACGCCCACCTTGGCCTCCCAAAGTGTTGTGATTACAGGAATGAGCCACTGTGCCCAGCCCCTCTTCAATTTCTTTCATCTATGTTTTATAGATTTTTAAATTTTAGCCAGGGCTGACATGTGTCATTGAGATTTTTATTCATTTCTTAAACCCTTTAAGTCCCACAAACAACATCATGTCAGTTCTTTTATGATTTTGGAGTTTAGATTTGGTTTCCTTCCTACACCAACCCTTCTTGTTATCAACTGGATTTTGTCATCCCTTTTCAAATTCATATATTGAAGTCCTAATTTCTGGTACCTAATGTGACCCTATTTGAAAATACGGTCATTATGGATATAATTAGTTAAGATGAGGTAGGATGGGCACCTAAACAAATGTGACTGGTGTTCTTTAAAAAGTGGGAACACACACAGTCAGGGAGAACACTATGTGAACCTAAAGACATAGCTGGGTATACATTTACAAACCAAGAAACTCCAAACCCTGCTAGCAAACTACCAGAAGCTAGAAGGAATGGATGAAATGGATTTTTCCCTCACAGCTCATGGAGGAAATCAACAGTGCCACAGCTTGATCTTGGACTTAGAGCCTCCAGAACTGTGATTGAATCTGTAGATTGCTTTGGGTAATATGTAATTTCTTTTCCACGTTACCAGCAGTAAATTTCTATTGCTTTAACTACTCAGCATATGGTATTGCATGATGGCAATCCTAAGAAACCTATACTAATATGCTTTCTTCACAGTTGTGCCAGAAAACTGTCTCATTGGCTGATTGGTGACTCCCTTTTTACCTCTGCTTCTGTACACTGGGTAGGAATATTTGCATATCATTGATGCCAGAATCTAGCCTTCAAAACGATGGCCATTTTGAAAATTGATAATATTTTTAAGCATTGCCTTGCCCTTCCAAAAGGTGAAGAAAAAGTGAGGCTTGGTAAGGAGGACAAGATCTGCTAAAAACTTTCCATTAAAAAATATTATAGCAGATCTCTGGATACATTCCAGCATGAAAACACATTTGACAGAAATGTGAGCCTCAACCATGCACAGTCAAAACCAGCTGGGCATTTTACCAAAGATGAGAGCAAAGAGGCAAGAGGATCAAGGAGGAAAATAATAAAGAATCCTTGCTATCAAGGAGAAAGGGGATTGGCCTTGATCAGTGGCAAATTTTAAAAGGGCCGCAAAATTAAACTTCTCCTTAGAAAATAGGAAAGGAGATAGTGAAGCCAAGGGAAAAGCAACAGTTAGTATCTGGATTTAAGTCATGACCTTCCTAGTCCTAGAAGAATTTGGGCAGGAGAATATCCTAGTCAGTGGCTACACTCCACACTTCCAGTTCTCTGGGCCACGTTTGACAAATGTAAATCTCAAACTTTGGTGTGGATGAGAATCACTAAAGGGCTTCTAAAACACAGATTACTGCCCCCTCTTCCCACTCCACCCCATAGTTGCCAATTCAGTAGGTCTGGAGTAGGTTCCCAATAACTTGCATTTTTAACAAGTTCCCAGGTAATGCTGATGCTGCTGATCTGGGAGCAATACTTTAAGAACCACTAGATTATCGATATCAAACGTGCCTGATGAGAAGAATCACCTGGAAGGAACTTATTTTAAAAAATGCAAAATCCTAGGCCCCATACCAGACTTTCTGATCCAACCTCCAGGGAAACAGCTAGGATTTTCTGTTTTAACAATCCCTACCTGATTAGTATGATTAGGCAAGTTTGGAAAATGCTACACAAATCTCTTTGAGTTCCCTTTTTTAGCATCTGTCATTTTTCCACTTGATTCCAGTGAATTTTGCAATATGGCAGTAGCTATGTGATGAGTTAAGAGTAGCACAAGTACTAGGTTCTGAAACTTGGATTTCCTGATCCCACTGACTGACTGTAGTACGTTGCTTTTTCTATTCAGGAGCAGGTGCCCTGGGAGATGGTCTTCCTTAATCCCAACTGGCCCTGGTATCATGATGTAGTCCAGACGCCACTCGGAAACAGACTCAGATGATGTAGCCTTCGCTGGTAACTCTCTGCTTATCTTTCACTCTTTCCTATCATACAACATGCATATTTTGCTCTGAATACTAATGGTGGCTCTAGCCTCAGGCTGTTTCTGCTTAACTTTGAGAGTATTTATGGGTGAGTTATGCTCTACAAGTTTTATTTCAAAACCACTTTCTTGGTTTTTGGCAGGAATGTTCTTGCTGGCACTTGCAGAGGAAATCCCATTGGTTCAGCAGATGGCTAATGGTAATTGAAGTTAACTCTTTAGAGAACAATTAGAGATTTGCAAAAGGACTGTGGTAGAATTGCTTGGGGCCCTATCATTGACATCTGCTGCTTTTGAGAACACATAATTCCTGTCTCTCAGATCCAACCACAAACTCAAAGTTGAGGCATCCTGTAAATGGCTTTCTTTGGACCAACTTTGCCTTCTGGGGATTTATAATGGTTCTAAAAATAGTGACCTGACACACTTTAGCTCTAATTTTTGCAGCAGCATTGCAAGTAGACGTTACTCTATTTTACAAATAAGAAAACTGAGGCTAAGCAAAATCAGATATCAAGTCTTGAAGATTATACAACTGCCTCATACCAGTCAGGATTCAAACCCACAGCTACCCAACCTCCAAACCTGAGCTGCTCCTCCAAGATGACTCTATTCTAGTTTTGAAGAAACGCAGGGTCAGGTTTGAGAGCAAAATTTTCATTTTTCCTGGAGTTTCCAAGATTGTGCTTAAAATTCTACCAAGTGAGATAAGGTTATGACACTCATCCTTAGTTTTGTTTGCTATCTCAACAGGAGTCTGTGTGCTTTGAGTCTAAATATAAAATTAGTTCTGTCTGTGACAGGAAAGCCATCAGCTGGACAGTGTATTAGTTTGTTCCCACACTGCCAAAAAAGACACACCTGAGACTGGGCAATCTATAAAAAAATGAGGTTCAGTTGACTCGCAGTTCCATATGGCTGGAGAGGCCTCGCACTCCATGGTGGAAGGTGAATGAGGAGCAAGGTGATATCTTACGTGGTGGCAGGCAAAAGAGTGTGTGTAGGGAAGCTCTCCTTTATAAAACCATCAGATCGCATGAGACTTATTCACTATCATGAGAACAGAACAGGAAAGACCTGCCCCCATGATTTGATTACCTCCTATCAGGACCCTCCCACAACATGGGGGAATTATGGAAGCTACAATTCAAGATGAGATTTGGGTGGGGACACAACTGAACCATATTATTCCACTCTTGACCCCTACCAAATCTATGCCCTCGTATTTCAAAACCAATCATGCCTTCCCAACACTACCCTAAATTCTTAACACATTTCAGCATTAACTCAAAAGCCCGCAGTCCAGTCTCATCTGAGACAAGGCAAGTCCCTTGTGCCTATGAGCCTGTAAAATCAAAACCAATTTAGTTACTTCCTTGATACAATGGGGGCTCAGGCATTTGGTAAATACACCTATTTCAAATGGGAGAAATTGGCCAAAATGAAGGGGCTATAGGCCCCCTGCAAGTCCAAATTTCAGTGAGGCAGTCAACTCTTAAAGCTCCAAAATGATCTCCTTTAACTCCATGTCTCACATCCAACACATGCTGATGCAAGAGGTGGGTTCTCATAAGCTGGGACAGCTCTGTCCCTGTGGCTTTGTAGGGTATAGTCCCCCTCCTGGCTGATTTTGTGGGCTGGCCTTGAGTATCTGAGGCTTTTGCAGGTGCATGGCACAAACCTTTGGCAGATCCACATTCTGGTGTCTGCAGGATGGCAGCCCTCCTCCCGCATCTCCACTAGGCAGTGTCCCAGTGGGGACTCTGCATGGGGGCTCCAACCTCACATCTCCCCTCCATACTGTCCTAGAAGAGGCTCTCCAAGAGGGCCCTGCCCCTGAAGCAAACCTCTGCCTGGACATCCAGGCATCTGCACACATTCTCTGAAATCCAGGCAGAGGCTCCCAAACCTCAATTCCTGGCCTCTGTGCACCTGCAGTCCCAACACCACGTGGAAGCTGCCAAGGCCCAAAACCTGCACTCTCCGAAGCCACTGCCTGAACTGTACCTTGGCACCGTCTAGCTATGGCTGGAGCAGCTGGGACCCTGGGCACCAAGTCCATAGGCTGAACGCAGCAGGGGGGCCCAGGAAACCATCCTTCCCTCCTAGGCCTCCAGGCCTGTGATGGAGGGGCTGCCAGGAAGGTCTCCAACGTGCCCCGGAGACATTTTCCCCATTATTTTTGTGATTCACATTGGTCTCCTGGTTATTCAAATTTCTGCAGCAAGCTTGAATTTCTCCCCAGAAAATGGGTTTTTCTTTTCTATTGCATGGTCAGACTGCAAATTTTCCAAATTTTAATGCTCCGTTTCCTTTTGAACATTTTGCTACCTAGAAATTTTTTCCACCAAATACCCCAAATCATCTCTCTCAAGTTCGAAGTTTCACGTATATCTAGAACAGAGTCTAAAAGCTGCCAGTCTCTTTTCTAATGCACAGCAAGTGTCACCTTTGCTCCGGTTCCCAACAAGTTCCTTATCTCCTTCTGAGACCACGTCAAACTGGACTTCATTTTCCACATTACTATCAGCATTTTGGTCAAAGCCATTCAACAAGTCTCTAGGAAGTTTCAAATGTTCCTACATCTTCTTGTTCTCTGAGCCCTCCAAGTCTCTAGGAAGTTCCCAACTTTCCCACATTTTCCTATCTTCTGAGCCCTGCAAAGTGTTCCAAACTCTACCTATCACCCAGTTCCAAAGTTGTTTCCACATTCTCAGGTGCTCTTTGCAGTAGCACCCACTCTACTGTACCAATGTACTGTATTAGTCTGTTCCCATGCTGCCAACAAAGACAAACCTAAAACTAGGTAATCTATAAAGGAAAGAGGTTCAATTGACTCACAGTTCCACATAGCTGGGGAGGCCTCACAATCATAGCAGAAGGTGAATTAGGAGCAAAGTAATATCTTACATGGCAGTAGACAAGAGAGAATGTTCAGGGGAACTTCCCTTTATAAAACCATCAGATCTTGTGAGATGTATTAACTATCATGAGAACAGACAGAAAAGACCCACCCCCATGATTCAGTTACCTCCCAGTGGATCCCTCACATGACAGGTGGGAATTATGGGAGCCACAATTCAAAATGAGATTTGGGTGGGGACACAGCCAAACCATGTGGAGCAGTTATTCAGAAAGTGTGACTAATTACCAGTTTTAAGTAACAAAATGATGGTTTCAGTCTTAAATTATTTCGAATTATCATTTTTGCTCAAACCTTCATAGTTGATTGTTGCATATCTTCTTTCTGTTCTTTCTCCAGCAAGAATTTGTTTGGTACCAGCTCTATGCAATACACTGTGACAGACACACCAGATGTAGAAGTGAGAAATATGGTTCCCATCTTGGTTAGCAAAGAAGATGGACAAATAAACCCATAAATTAAACACAGAAAAATGTTTTCTCAAGGAAGGAGGCTTCTTGAAGGAAGTGGTACTTCAGTTGAAACGTGAAAGATGAGTGAGGGTTAGTCACGTACAGAAGGGGAGAAGGGAGTATCCAGTGTAAACAGAACAGCATATGCAAAGCACAGAGACATGAGAGAGCAGGTAGGCATTGCTGGAAAGCAAGACGGTTGTAAAAAAAAATCACAGCCTTGCAGAGACTAGGTTGTAGAAAGTTCTGTGGACTAAGTTTAGTTGTTTTAACTTTATCCTGAAAGTCACAGGAAAATATTAAAGATGTTTAAAAAAGAAAAATCAAAGAGATTTTCATTTTATTAGCAAAATATCACTTTGGCAGCAGGTGTGGAAAATGATCAGAGGGGCCAAGACCAGAAGCAAGACACCTGTTACAGAGTCAATGCAGACGGGAAATGGTGAAGACCCAGATGTAGACCACGGCAGTAAAGATGGAGGGACAGAATTGAGAAATACTTGTAGAACTAATGAAACTTACCTAGAAAGGAGATCAGCTCAATCCTTTATTTTTCTTCCTTTTTCAAAAGTTTTTAAAAGACTATGACTATCTTTCCCCCATTTCCTCCATACTTAGTATGACATTTAGCTAATTTTGCTTGAATACCTGTGTCTTATTCTTTACCAACACCACCAAGCAGCAGCACTTTCCTACCACCACAACAAGCAGAAAGTGTTTATGGACCACCTCTTACTAAATCATACTTTGTCCAGTTTTGTGACAAATGTACATTCCTCTCGGCTTTACTTTTGTGCTATCCTGTATTTTTCATGGTTCTGTGGTTTAGCATGTATTTTCTTTCGCTCTTTCAGGACCGTAGGATTTCAGAGCTTATTACTTAAGTTCTCAGGTTTTTTGATATGTACTTGGAAAGTTATTTTTTACTACTTTCTCAAAGTAAAGCTCCACAAAGCTTTCTTACGTAATTCCAATGCATCTAAAGAGATTTAGCATTTGAGTTTTAAGTTAAATCAATAAACTGATTAAAGCCATAATTAGCAATCACCAACCTTCATGTAGAAATAAACTGAAAACTATTATTCATTTACTAAGTCTCTGGTGTACTTATTTCTGTAAAGAGAACACTATATTTTGCTCAAATAAGTAATAAAATGTATATTTTCTCCTGTTCTCATGTGTGCAAATTATGTTCATTTTATGGTACAGGCTGTATATCTTCTGCAATGCCTTCATCTGCCTATAGGTGTAAAGGCAAAATTCAGCTCCTATGCCGAGGTAAGAAATTAGATAGCTGGCTAAAAGAAGTTATTTCAGTGTATACTGCTTAGGTGATGGGTGCACCAAAATCTTACAAATCACCACTAAAGAACCTATTCATGTAACCAAATAACACTTGTTCCCCAAAAACCTATGGAAATAAAACATTTTTAAAAATGAATATTAAAAAATAAGTTATTTTAAATGCAGGCTTATATTTTTTTCATTGTTTACATTTTTTCCTTATTTCTTCTAAAAAAAAAAACAACAAAAAAAAACAGGATACATGTGCAGAACGTGCAGGTTTGTTACATAGGTATACGTGTGCCATGGTGGTTTGCTGCACCTACTGACCCATCCTCTAAGTTCCCTCCCCTCACCCCCCATCCCCCAACGGGTCCTGGTATGTGTTGTTCCCCTCTTTGTGTCCATTCTCAATATTCAACTCCCACTTATGAGTGAGAACATGTGGTGTTTGGTTTTCTGTTCTTGTGTTAGTTTGCTGAGGATGATGGCTTCCAGCTTCATCTATGTCCCTGAAAAGGACATTATCTCATTTTTTATGGCTGCATAGTATTCCATGGTGCATATGTACCACATTTTCTTTATCCAGTCTATCATTGATGGGCATTTGGGTTGGTTCCATGTCTTTGCTATTGCAAATAGTGCTGCAATAAACATACATGTGCATGTGTCTTTATAGTAGAAAGATTTATATTTTGGGGGATATATACCCAGTAATGGGATTGCTGGATCAATTGGTATTTCTGGTTCTAGATCCTTGAGGAATCACTATATGGTCTTCCACAATGGTGGAACTAATTTCCACAATGGAGAAACCTCATTTCTTTTTCTTAACAGCAGTCATACCATGTTCAAAAAAATACAGCTGTTTTCTTCAAGAAGTCTAAAACAGACTTCCTTGTACTACTTAAATTTAAAGACTGACCAAAATGGCACAATATCAAAGAAGAAATGTAAATGGTGCCAACTAAATGCCACCATTACTCAAAGTGTGACATCACCTACTTGTTTTATGCATCATTCATATATATTACAGTCTGGTCCACCAAGACTGTTCACCACATTTTTGTTGAGCAGTTTCTGTGTGCTTAACACTGACTGTGCTAGACTCTGCAGCTGCTTTAAGTCCTGCCCATAATAGCATACAATGTGGTTGAGTATTTAAATAAAAATACAGAAGCTCTTAAAAATATATACTGTACAAATTATTTTAAAGTAAAAAAATTCAGAGAATGAAAATAAAGTAGTCAAAAATCTAGGATGAGCTTAGAAATATTTGAATTAATAAAATAGTCAATAAGCCTGGATTAATTTAAAATGAGCACAAATATTTTTAAGACAGGACTTAAACACTTCTGTAGTCATAATAACTAAAAATATAACGAGAAAAGTATATTTTATAGAGATCCTTAAGATACCTGCATAGTGACAATTAGCTTAAGAACAGGTTTCTTTGAAATGTTCTTCCAATTACTGAGGATGTTGAAAAACTTCTCTTAATTAGTTTGTCTGATTTTCTTTTAAGTTTTATTTCATTATTTTATTTTTAAAAATATTTTTATAGATACTAAAAACACAGATCCAATAACTCTGTCTGAATTTTAATATATTCTGTGGATATATTTTATTATGTAAAAGACAATGATTCTACTTTTCTCCTCCCTCCTTGGGAGAACTTAGATAAATATACCTTATGATGGAAGGCAAAGCTTCTAAACACAATATTCTCTGTTCTCTTACCTATCACTGGCTCTAAGATCTCAGCATGGCTTGGCACACCTCTTCACATTACCCTGGCCCAAACTGTCTTGGGAATAGCACAGCTGGGTTTTTTGTTTATTTGTTAGTTTTCTTTTATGTTGGGGTACACTGATCCTGAATGAAAGCACTAACGCTTCAATAGGATGGTGGTTGGAGTAGGAAGCAGTTCATTTCTCTGAAAGCAAAAGCTGTAAGTTTAGAAGTACACAGAATGTATTATATGTATAATCAGGACTCATGTCTATACAGCCCACTTAAAGCATATTAATGTTATATGTTTTTTTACATATGTATCCCACAGAGATTTATAGTAGTTACTATAATTACAATAAAACTGTAGATCAAGCATCAGTTCTTCACAGGTAACTTTTTTTTTTTTTGCAAAGTTCCTAAGGACCTTCCTTTATTTGGAAGGTTAGCTCTATCTTCATTATAACCTTGTTACATAATGATGAGAATTTGTGTTTATTGAAAATAATAATGAAAATGAAGATAAAAGCACTTGTTAAAAATCAGTGTTTTGCTGAATCATGACCTGGAGTATTTGAGTACACATATAATATAACATTATTTTCAATGAATTTAGTATACAATGGGTACATTTCTGCAGATTATAAACAAAAGTGTTCTCTATGCCTGTTCAATTTTGCTGTGGACCTAAAATTACTCTAAAAACTAAAGTCTATTTTTTAAAGTATTATATATATATACTGATATGTATACATACATATATAGTTTCTCTACATCAGATTTTAAACTAATTGGACAATGATAAATCTCATTGTATGAGAAATATCTTTGCCAAATAGTCATTATTTTTCCAACTTTTCCAATTGTTTTATTACTTACTACTTTACCAAAAAGAGCTTTACTAAACATGCTATATAAAACTTCCTGTGGGCTGGGCATGATGGCTCACACCTGTAATCCCAGCGCATTGGGGGATTGAGGCAGGTGGATCACTTGAGGTTACGAGTTTGAGACCAGCCTGGCTAACATGGTGAAACCCCGTCTCTACTAAAAATACAAAAATTAGCTGGGAGTGGTGATGGGCACCTGTAATCCCAGCTACTCAGGAGGCTGAGGCAGGAGAATTGCTTGAACTGGGGAGGCCAAATTTGCAGTGAGCCGAGATTGAGCCATTGTACTCCAGCCTAGGTGACCGAGTGAGACTCTATCTTAAAAAAAAACCCAAAAAACAAAAGAATACTTAATGTGATTATTCTGCCCGGATGTAGACATTTTTAAAAACGGAAAGTTTAACATAAAATGACAACAACCAATAACATGAACAACAACATAAAAACAAAGAGCCATCATGTTCATGTATGTTAATGTTGTACATAAATGTTACCTTTGCTAATAATTTACTTAACAAGTAACATCTTTCTAGGTGTCAAACACTTCACTAGTGCCAAGAGGCCTATGGAAAAAGTTTAAAAAAGAGTCCTCTCTACCATGAATTACAGTTTTGTCACATAGAAAGAGATATAAACAATGAAAATATTTAAGGAATAGTACAATACAGTAGTTGAAATGAGTACTATGTAACTTCAAAGCTGGGGACAGAGGTAAGGAAAGAACAAAAATACTTAAATTTTCAAGGCCTGAGGACAAGATGAGATCTGAACATGTGGGACGGGGGTGGGTTTTCCACAGACAAAAATGATCCTGAGGTCTTATAAACAAGAATAGCATCTAAATGTTTGGGGTTGATTCTGTTCATGACATTTAAACCCACACAATCAGGAAGGCAGTTTATAGCTGAAATTGAGATTCACATTAAATAGGTAGAGATAAGTCTGGGTAAAGAATTAATCATAGTAAATACTTTCTGAGGATCTATTGTGTAACACTCATTTTACGTACAGCATTAGCTTTGTGCTGGTTAAGACCATTTCAACTATAGATTTAGAAGAATATAGTTAGAATTTACAGCTAATTCACAACAGGTTCTGCTATTTAAGAAGGAACTCTACTGGCTGGGTGTGGTGGCTCATGCCTATAATTCCAACACTTTGGGAGGCCGAGGTGGGCGGATCATTTGAGGTCAGCAGTTTGAGACCAGCCTGACTAACATGGTGAAATGCCCTCTCTACTAAAATACAAAAATTAGCTGGGCATGGTGGCATGCGCCTATAATCCCAGCTACTTGGGAGGCTGAGGCAGGAGAATCGCTTGAACCGAGGAGGCAGAGGTTGCAGTGAGCTGAGATTGCACCACTATGTTCCAGCCTGGGCAACAGAGTGAGATTCTACCTCAAAAAAAAAAAAAAAAAAAAAAAAAGGACTCTATTATCGAGTCATTATAGTTGGCAGAAATGACAATGTAGTCACAGCACAGGATCCTACGGCAAAAATTCTGATACCATATTTTCATTGCTTCTCAAGATGTCCTATAGGTGACAGAATGGAGACATTCAGTGAATATGTGGTGAATTAAATAAATGAGGGGACAGAAGAAAGGGCGGGAAAAAAAAAGGACAAGAAGAAAGGCTGGTTGAATTTAAAAGCAGGTAATGGCATATCAGTTGAAAACTATTAAAGTAACTCAAGTATGTCTTTCAAAAGTCCACAAAGTTTTTTATTTTAACAAAGACAAAACAGATTCTTTTATTTCATAAAAATGTAACAAAATTTGTTATTCAACCACTATGTTATTTATTAATTTTGCCTTTGTGTGTGTTGCCAGCAAAGAAATATTAAGAAATCCTGACTTGATCGTGCTGAATCAGAAGGCCTGCCTGGATTTTTTTTTATCACTCTAACTGCCCACCTAATCATTCAATCTCAAATCTGTTTTTTACGACACTTCAAGGTTTCTCTTAGCTACATCACTCCTTTGTCGTCAGAAGCTTAGAAATAACAGTTAAGCAGATTCCTGGGTTACTAAATGACACATAACTAGAATTGAGACTTAGGAACTTTTAGTTCCATGATAAGCCCACAGGCACACAACATTTCTAAAACATTAATCATATATTTGGCATAAATATTTTTATCATGGTTCTCTCCTGCCTTCATTTGCTTTTATATCTTATTAAGTTCATGTCCTATTAATTGAATTATTGCTCTCAATATGTTGAATTGTCACCATCATAAACTTATACTGATTTTTCAAACTCATATTGTAAAATCAAGCTATCATGAAATGTAAAGATGTTCACTTTGCTTAAGATTCACGTAAAGGTTTGAAGTTGGAGAAAACTCCTGGGACACAGGTTTTTCTTTTCATCACTTTTTCCTCCAATCATCATCTGTGAAATTCTTCCCAACTTCTTAAATGCATATTCAAAATCCCATCCAAGAAACCAATCTAATGTTCAAAGGCACAGATTATAATAATAAAGTTGTCAGTAATACCCATGCAGATGGGTATTACTGACAAAACAATCATTAAAATGAAAAGATAAAAATGAAGAAATAAATCAGAATATATAATTCTCCTTCTCATGTGGGAAGAAATATGCAAATTCAGGGAAGCAGGAATTGCAATAAAATGTCCAACTCCGTTCTTTCATTATCTGTTAGAATAGAGAGAGAAAGATGCAATAAGAACAGATGGGGATAATGCTTTTTAATTTTGTGTATGGTGTGAGGAATAAAATATAAGTAAAAAATTTGTTTGCATTAAACATTTAAAACATTCTCATTTGAAGTAGTTACATGGTGTTTTCTTTTTAAAAGGAAACAATTGTGGGCACAATAAATGGTCACATAATGTTTTTGTAAAAACAAGTTCCAATTAGTATATAATGCTAGCTTAAAAAGAAATCAGGAAGAATACAAGCTGAAATAGCCAGGAAATAGAACTTTTTCCTACCAGAAAAAGTATT
Source organism: Cacajao melanocephalus (assembly GCA_963573385.1). Taxonomy (NCBI): domain Eukaryota; kingdom Metazoa; phylum Chordata; class Mammalia; order Primates; family Pitheciidae; genus Cacajao; species Cacajao melanocephalus. The sequence continues at coordinate 59,566 of CAUYLG010012371.1, read as the reverse complement.
CTGTTCATTTTTTTTAAAGACAATACAACAGTGCCAGTTAGGGTGAAGCAAATTTTATCATAGATGGTTGACAAAATTTTAAATCTCTATAATTATTTTAGCAAACTGACTACATGTATCTTTAAAGAACATTAAATATTACATATAACTTATTCCATAAAGTCTCCTTACGGTAAAAATATATATAAACAGTTTTTAAAACCTTTGCATTTCAGTAATTGGGTAATGATATAGTAATATTTTCATCAGTGTGCCAAGTTTGACCACAGATTATGGTTAAGTAAAGTATAGTGTATTATTTAGATAACCTATTACATAAATATTATAATGGCTTTACAAATAATTTGCAAATAGCATGAGAAATGCTTATTTTATGCTAAATAAAATGAGAAGATTTAAAAATGTATATCATAATATTAACATAAGTGTACAAAACAAAATAAAAAACTGTAGGAAAAAAGAATAGAAAAACATACACTAACATGATACTGAATTTTTGCTGACTAAAGTTTAGTACACTGCTTTTCTTTCTAATTTTCATCATTTTTCAAAGTTTCTATAGAGAACAGAGCTTATTTTTATAACTGAGCAAAAGTGTAATAAGTTTACTTTAAAAAATTAAAAATGGAGTTAGAGTGAATCTATCAAAAAAGAGATGGAAATAAGGTAGCTCTCTTTATTTCCCTTCATTTGTTTTCTAGGGGAATCTGTATTAATACCAACACAGTACCCAGTGTGCACATATGTATATGTGTGTGTGTGTGTGTGTGTGTGTTATATTATATATATGTAAATATATGGAAAGATATAGGATTATAAATGTGAGTTGAGTAAAAATTGTATTGATCTCATGATTTTAAAGCTATTTTCCAGAATCAACCAGCTTGCTTTTATCCTATAAGTGGCACACTACATCTCTATTGGAAAAACACACTCAGCTCTTCCTCTGAAAAGCAGATTATCTCTCAGCTCCCTCAACCATGGGAGGATGACTGTCTAAAGAAACCGAGCTGCTTGAATGTTTATATCCATTATAACAACTTCTATAGGGCAGAGGAGTTACCGTACCTGGCCTTATCCAGAGAATAAAATAAAATTAGAACGCTTTTTCACATTTGATAAGTCAAGTGTGCTACCTCTGCAAAAATAAGCCTTTTCACATTCTTTCTTAAAAAAAATAAAAAGAAACACAATGCTGTAATACCCAGGAAACTTTCCACTCAATTATCCACTAACAGAAATATTAAAAAGAGGTGTTTGAGGGAGGAAACCAAAGCTCAAAATTCGATATGGCCAATCATACATCACATTTGGCATTATGTTCTGCCTTTTAGAGTATTCATTCGTTGAAGTACATGTTTTATTCAAAATAGATCTAATCAAAGGTGCAACTAAGAGTGTGCTAGCCAAATGAGATGAACACACTGGATTCTGATACATAATTAAAATAGGAGTAGCTTAGTCTTAACACACTCCTGGAAACTGTCCTTACTATGAAAAATTCAGTGACATACAGATTCTTTCATGGCAAGAGACTTAATCAGTCACAATATCAGACTTTCAAAAATTTCTTGGTTGGAGGAAACTTAAGCAAACTTTAAAAAACGACAATTCCTCTAAGGAATCTAGGACTCTTAATCAGATTTGTATGCTTTATTTGCATTTTAATTCTCAGAGATATTCTGCCTTTATAGCATGAACTCAGATTAGAACAGAGAGATAGGGGGAGGCTGTGCTGTAAATCCTGGCAGTTTCTAAATCTCACCTTTCCAAATGGTCACTCCACATCAGGGTTGAGGAACACTGGCAGGGTAAGGAGGTGGAGCTGGATGCATAGTTGTCTGTGTGGTACCTGATCTGTGAACAGACAGAGGATTTCACAGGACACTTCCTTGAGTATTTTGGAAGAAAAGCAAAACCAAAACCTGCATATCAAAGTCACATTGGCTACTGATCAATAAGGATGTTTTAGATATTATCTTCCTAAGACCATCTCATTTCTACTTTCATGCTTTGACTCACACTTATTTCCTCCTACACTTACACACCAAATATCACTTGCGGGCAGAGACCATGTCTGCTGTGACTGGGGAAGTTATCACAGGCCTTGTTAAATGCTAAATAAAAACTGATTGACCTCAAGTGATTGGTGAAGAGAAATCTAATTCAGTCACCCTCCAGCTTATTATTTTTCACAATTTCCCATTGCTCTGGGATCAAGACTGGAATTCTTGACCTGACTTCAAAGGCTGTTTTACCTGGCCTCGGGGTGCATCTTCAGCCTCTTTTCAAACTTGTTGCCCTTTTGGTCTTATGTGCTCAGGCTACACCAGCCATCTTTGAACATTATAAACAGTGTCATCCTCCTTTATACCTCAGGGCCTGTGCACTTTCTTCTGCCTGGAGTATGCTTCCATTTCTTCATTACCTGGCTAACCTCTACTCATCTGATAGATCTCAACTTAGAGAATCACTTTCTTGGAGAACATCCTGCTGACTAAGACTGGTTCCCTGCTATATAACATCTACTATTTTTCCTTTCAGGAACTCCTGTTGTTTGAAACTTATAGTTATGTGTGTGTTTATTTATTGAATAATTGTCATTGCATCTAAGCGATAAGCTTCATGAGAGCAGGAACCCTACCTGGTTTTGCTTGCCACTGAGTCTCCAGCAGCTACCATGGTGCCTGGCACATAAATCACAGTGGATAAGCATTTGTGGCATGAGGGGACAATGCTGCCCCACCAGTCCTGAGGCCCATCCCTCAACAGCATTCTCCACATTGGATGTCACAGTCGAAATATGATTTGTTTTTTTATACATTTCTCAGTAATTGTCTTATAAGAAAAAGACAGGATAAAATGAATTCTATTTTATCTTCAGTCTTTTAAAATTAGTTTTCTAAGGTTTTTTTCCTCAAAAATGTAATTCAGATTATCGTAAACAGCGTGGCCATCTTAAGTGGCATGGCATTATATAAGTTGTCCAGACAGACATATAGTTTTCCAGTCCTTAATTGTGTTAAGCAAATGAGTGATTTCTGTTTTAGGTAGGCAGTGCTGTGTGAAAAGTCATAAAATGCCATGTCTTCTTTGCAGCAAATATTACACTTTGACCAATACCTATTTCAGAGCAAACAGAAAAAGTTTAGTGGCGATTCACACAGAAATTTTATGGTTCTGGAAGACTGGTCAGGAAAACAAGTTTGTTTTTTTTTTTTTTCTGCAAGACTTTCAAAGCCTCCTTTATACTCCTACGTGAGAAGATTCTCCGTATGCTGAAGAACAATCTGGTTAGGATAAGTTCTCACCTTAGCTGACCACTAGGTTTCTCTTCTTGCTATTATGTTGTTTGGTTCTTATTTAAAGACCTGCCTTCACAAAGGAAATGCCCTTGGGCTTGCATTATTTGTTGGCTAAACTTTAGAAGCAGATTACAGCCGTAGGAATTTCGATATCACATACCTGTATAATGTCAAATAGCAGAGGATTAAAAAAAAAACACCGAAAGAATGAGGCACTGCAAAGTAGTTTGTGAAGAGCCAGGAGTTCTGAAGCATATATTTTCCTAGTGGCATTGTTTGTGGAGCACAGAGGATTTTTAGGGTTGTGAAACTAATCTACGATTCCATAATAGTAGACACGTCATTATATATATTTCCAAACCCATAGAATGTACAACAGCAAGGATGAACCCTTATGTAAACTATGGACTTTGGGTAATAATGCTGTCATCGTAGATTCATCAATTGCAACAAATATACCACTCTGGCCAGAGATATTGATGATGGAGGAGGCTATGCTTATGTGGGGACAGAGGTTCTGTGAAAAATCTCTATACTTCTCAATTCTGCTATGGGCTGCTCTAAAAAACAAATTACGTTTTAAAAAATTGTTGTGTATTGAAGATTATTTGATTTGATCTACTGACAGCCTTGTTACTACTGTTTTTGACCCAAGTTTTCCTTCTAACATATCCTTCATATTGTTTCCAAGGCAAATTTTGGCAAATTGTAAATATCTTTGAAAGTTTCCCCATTTATAAAAGATAAAGACTGCCATATGTCAGGTGATGTCAAGCCCCTTTGCCTTTAATTTCATTTAATGCTTAAACCCTTTAATACACTGCTCTTCATCCACACCAAATATGACCTGTCCTGAAAGTATAAGGATGAACAGGTACTAATGGGCCTCTCTTAGACATATCGGCTCTTGCAGCCATAAAGATCTTCCTTCATGCTGCCTAGGATCTTCCTGCCTGAAATAAATCTTGTTCTTGTTTCAAATAAACTCGCAGCTCTGCTGTGTTCTTCCCAAATTGCCAAATATATAAGATATCAATCTGCCAGCAAAGTTGATCCACCCTCTGGATGTGAGAGCCCAAGGATTTCATTTAAAACAGCTTTGTTTACTAAGATGTGTTACAGGATATTTTAAAATAATTCAGTTAAGGTGCTGCAGGCTATTTATTTGTGTATTTGGAGGGAGGGTCGGTGTTGATCTTCCAATCTGAATTTAACTCTTGGGCCAAATTGTTTTCCTATGGCAATACTGAAAGATGATTGATGTGTGAATGGGCACTCCACAAACACCAAATGGAGACTCTACAAACACAGCTCATTTGTCTGGTCTGCTGCTATGGCTCATTTGTGGACCCTGTGGCCGGTTATGGTTCAGCTGAGGATGATTGATGCCTGTATTCACAGAGACATGCCGCGTCTGTGGGCCAAACACTATGCTAGTTTATCTGTGAGATTCCTTCCAGAATGACCCAGCGTTACCACATGGTTATAGCTTCTTTCCATCATGTCATTAATAGTTCTCTCTGCTCACTCACACCAGCTCACTAATTTATCCCTATCCACTGCTCGATCCTAAGTATCTGAGGGCTATGATGGTCTGTGCTGTCACTTTCAGATTTTCAATACCAGATTTGTAACATGGCGTAAAGCTAGCTAGATTTTGCAGGAACTAAGAGGAAACTCTCCTAGAATTCCCTCTCTTCACCTCTGATTACCTGTGTCTTTGTTACAGGTCATTCCACTCCCATAGCTATCCTCTCCCTCTTCCAACTTCCTGACCACTGGCTCCTTTCCATCCACTTTCAAATATATGGAGATTTCCCTTGTCTTGGGAAACAAAATACACACAAACAGTTTCACTGTTTGTCTCTACTCCTTCCTACAAGTGCAGTCCAATGTTTTGCCTTCCTTTAACCCCAGTTTCTTTAAGTGACTGCCTCTGTTGCTCCTAATTCCTCTCATTTTAATTTCCTTCTAAACAACTGACCAGAATTAGAAGGTCCTCTCCCTTTGTCAGGCGCTGTTCAAACACTTTACAAATAATAATTCATTTAATTATTTGTAATTGGTACTCTTATTATCTTCAATAAAATGAAATTTATCTTTAATAAAATGAAATGAGATATGTGGACACTGACACATAGATAGGTGAAGTAACTTGCCTAGGGTCACCTCCAGGTGAGTAGCAGAGTTTAAATTCAAATGCCAGCAGTCTAGTTCCAAAGCACATGTCCTAACCACACTCTACTGCCTCACTCCCTCCAAATTCTATAATTGGCTTTCATTCCTGTGCTAACAAAACTAGTCTCTTAGAAACTTTTGATGTATGCTTTCATCTTTGGTATTGTAGTACTCAGGCTAGATATACCTGCACTGCATATTAAGTTCTAGTCTTTACAAACCTCCCCCGCTACCCTGCCGCTTTTGTGCAAGTATAATGAAACTTCGTTAAGCTGGAATGAACACATTATTCTGATAAGGGCAGAACTAAATTTTATGTTGTTCATAACATAAAATGGGGTTGGTTAATTGGTCAAATTAATAAGTAAAACATATAAGGTAGTACGAGCAGCATTTGACCTACTCAAGGGGGAAAATATAGATCATTTTAGAAATACAAATCCAGGCTTCTGATATCAAAGGAATCTTTCCGGATCCAGATAATAATAGGTATAATGCACTTCTTGATTCCTGCCTTGCAGGAGTGTGTGTTCTAGCTGGGAAGCAATTGAAATAACAAGAAATAATAGAAAGTGGCATATAATCATAATCCAGAGCATAGTATGGTGATGTTTCCCATCATCTACTTTGTTAGAATTGACAGGGAATATTCTGAGCACTGGCAAGTTTTTCTTAGGCATCATGCCAGCTGCCACCAAGAGGGTGGTGATCCCTGTGGGAGTAAACAAAACTGTACATTTTAAAGCTAAATTGAGCCTTGAAGATGATGTAATCCAATTCCCTTATTTACAGATGAGGATATGAAGCCACGTTTTTTTATTATAGCCACAAAGCTAGCTTGCAGCCAAATCCTATCTGGAATCTAGCTTCCTCTTTCTCCTCTATCACTAGGCCTAGTAATAGATTTGTAGATTTAATCCACTCATAAATACCTTAGAACATACCTTATTCAGCCAATGCTTGTTTATTAACAAAAAATAAAGGTGTGGATAACTGAGCAGGGTTAAAAAACTAAAACATGTGACCTGGCCAATTATACTGCTCAGTGAGCCCCACAAGAGCAGAGATTTTCACGTTTCTATTTGTTGATGGACCCTCAGTGACTAAACCAGAGTCAGCCACAACATGGTGTAATTACTATGCGGTGTCTGAATGGACAATTTCTTCTACGTGTTTTTACATACACCGTCTATCAGTGAGTAGATATTTCTATTTTATAGGTGAAAAGTAAAATAAAGCTGAGTGAAGTCGACTTGTTCAAATCTAGACCTGGAACCAGAACTAGAAACCAGGCTTTTGGTGCCTAATTCATGATTTAGCTGTAAAAGACTGCTTTCATTAAAAAAATCCATTAGTTATTCTGCACAGGGAATAAAGATAGATTTGTAACTTCAGCAGAATTCTGAGGAAATGGGTACAGCTGGCACATTATCTCCTGTCGTTATTTATTTGCTGGTCTTTTGGGTGTGAGCCATCATTTCTAGTCTGGGGCCTGCTCTATCACACCAACAACAAAAATAAACGGTTTCCCCTTCTTACTTTCCAAAGTTTCCTTCCTTTCTTATCTTTCCTCTCAGAATTCAAACCGCCTGGAGAAACAAAGTGGGTAGGCCGGGGACTCTTCTTCCAAGGATCATTCTCACACCCCTTCATGAGACTCGGAGCAACCTCTAATGCTTTACAATCTTCTCAATTTAACTTCATCTTTTGGGATTTTTACAGCCTCACCATCCAAAAGAGATTATACTGTTACCAGGCTTTGTGACTTCTAGTACTGCCTTCTGAATCTTCATCTTTTAAGGGGGTTCTGTGTTTTTCTCTTTCTAAAACATGAAAACGTTTTCTAAAGCTAATAGACCTTAAATGCAGTTATACTGGTCTCCTCACAACAGTACAGACTGTCGAAGCCTTAAGAATTCAGAGAAAGGGGAAATACAAAAGTAATTGAGGAGAGTTGAGGTTTCATAAGGAAGTGTAGGGCATGAAAAGAGCTGGAAGGGAGGAGGGAGAAGGCTTGAACAAGGACAGGGCTGAATGAGGAAGAGTGGAAGCCAGCAAGCAAATACAGCTGGTTACTGGGGGTGTTTCACGTTTGGACTAAGACTGGATAGGGCTGGACAGCAACTGGAGAAATAGGACTGTTACCACGTTCAAATAAGTGGGGACTTTGACAGAGTTTAGGGAGGTTGATAACCAAAAGCCTAAGGCAGGAAGGAGGGTAAACCCTAGAACACACTGCCCAGCTAGAATCCTGGTTCCATCTGTTATCAGCTGCGTGACCTTGGGCAAGTTACCGCAACTTGCTGGGCCTCAGTTTCCTTCTTGGTAAAATGAGAATAAAGGTTATGACTACCCCTATAAGATTATTGGTGAGATTAAAAGGGTTAATGCTGGCCACCCATTATGTCTGGAATCCCAGTGCTTTGGGAGACTGAGGCAGGAGGATTCCTGGAGCCCAGGAATTTGAGGCTGCCATGAGCCATGATTGTACCAATGTACTCCAGCCTGGGTGTCAGATCAAGACCCTGACTCTTAAATTTTTTAGAAAGGGGTTAATGTGTATTAAGTACTTAGAACAGAATCTGACACAATGACACAAAGTAGGCACTCAGAAAATATTAGTTATTCTTATTTCAGCTATAATAGACAGGCCATTTATTATGCTAGCCTCAGCTATAGGTTCTTGTAAGGGAAATTTCTTGGCCCACAACTTCTGAAGGGACAACTACAGGTCACCTATTTTGGGCAAAGATTCTGTATGTCCTAGGCATACCTGATTGGACAAGGTATGCAAGTCCAAGTCACAGATTAATCACTGATCCATGATTTTGCCAGTCAAGGAAAAATGACCTTATAAAGAAGAGACTTCCTCTCTTGAAAATGTCAAGAAAATGAGGAAGATGAGTATCAGGGACATGAGGAAGAAGATAATTAAGCTAAAAAATTATATGGACAATACAGATAAAGAATAGGCAACTGTCAATAGAAAAATTATGACAAGTAGAAAATAGCTGGGTCCAATAATGATGAACAACAGGCAAGAGATTCTATTTATTCCAGTTGTTGATTTTTGGGATCTTAATCTACCCTCCAACTCCAGCCTACGTACTCCAAGCCATAATGCTGTTTCCCTTTTCTTCTTTTTTTTTGAGACAGAGTCTCTCTCTGTTACCCAGGCTGGAGCGCAGTGGCACAATCACAGCTCATTACAATGTAGATATCCTGGGCTCAATCAATCCTCCCTCAGCCTTCCACGTAGCTGGGACTACGGGCATGCACCACCACACCCTGCTAATGTCTTCATCTTTTTGTAGAGATAGGGTCTCACCATGTTGCTTAGGCTGATCTCTAACTCCTGAGCTCAAGTGATCCTCACACCTCAACCTCCCAAAGTGTTGGGATTATAGGCGTGAGCCACTGTGCCCCTCCCATAATGCTGTTTCTATTACAATAAACCTCCTCTTGCTTAAGCTAACGTAAGTGGTGATCTATTTCCTATGTCCCAAAGAACCTAAATAACCAACCAATGCAAGGATGAGTTCTTGTCTTTGCTTTAGTGATCCCTGGTACCTATCAATCAATTGACTCTTGGCCCTCCAGTGCACCCTCCACACTGCCCCCACAGTTATCCTCATTCAGAATGGGGTTCCATTCTTTGTGACATATTCTATGTGACATAATTTTCTTTCAAGGGCAAGTTCAAACTCCACTTTCTCCGTGACTACCTGGGGACAATACGGGACAGAGGTGGATCCAGGTTTTGTGGCACCTGAAGAATATAAAACTTTCTTTAACAAAATGAACATAAAACTAGGTCCATGGTCTAGGTAAAGGCCTGTGCAAGTGAGAGACTTTGAAGCTTCAGCTTCATTTCACTGTACATCTACATCTGATACCAGGTCAAGAGGGACTTTTTCTCCATGAAATTATTCTAGCAGGTATATTTACAATAGTGTGTATAATCACACAGACCTGCTACATAAATAAGCTCAGTCTTACACCTGCTGTTTCCCACTTTGGCAATATTGTTTATGATTGGACTGCAGTATTCTACTCCCCTGGGCTGTTGGGAAGAAATTCCTGATGTCTGACAGATCTACTGTCAGATTTGGGAGGGAAAACTTTGATCAGTACATGACAATGCTCCTGCTTATGCATATCCAGCATATGCCACCTAATGTTGGTAGCTAAGCCATTCTCCACACAATGGTTTCTAAAGAAAACCTGCTCATTACACACATACCTACACAGACATCCCTACATATATGCTTTGTAAAATTGCTTATTTTTCTGTTGTCCTTAAAATAAAGACCAATACCTACTTCATCAGCCACAAGTCTCCTGTCCACCTCTCCACCATCATTCCTCTCTCTCTCTCCCACTCCATATTAGCAGAGCTAAAAAATGTACTGTCTGTTTGTGGACATCTATGAAAGGGAGCAGTTAATAAACATTAGGAGTAGTTATCTATGCTTTCGAATTCCACTCTTTTTCCCTTCCTCCTTCCCCATTCACCCTTGGGTCATTTGAAGGTCTCAGTAAGGACTCAGAAAGAGGTGATATGTTTGTTAATTGGCTTAAATTAATCACTGCACAGTGTAAACATATATCAGAATATCACATCATACTCTATACAGAACATACACAGTGATTTTTTATCAATTAAAAATAAAATCAATCACAAATTTCTAAAAAGAAGCTAAACAAATAAGTTAGTAAGGGGCTTTATGAGGGTGAAGCTTTGAAGAATAAAAAAGAGGCTTCCCAGACAGATGAAGAGCACAATAGAGAGAGAACAGCCACCTAGAGAAACGGATCAGAGAGAGCCTGAAGGGACCTGTGGAAATGCAAAGCCACAGTCCAGAGACTTGTCAGGTGACGGCCAGAACCTAATGACTTCCTAGAATCATCAGAGTGATCGAGAGGAACCGCATTTCATGAATTCACCCAGAATGTGGTGCTTAAGTTTTTTTAATTGATCTCAAAAAAAAAAAAAAAAGAACTCTCTATGGCTAGAATTGGAAATATTTGGAAACATCCAGAGTCATCTATTGAATATCAGTGCCACTTGATTGTCAGTTCCATGGAGGCAGGGTTCAAATCTATCTTGTTGCTGCTCTATGCCCGCATATCACAGGGCCTATCCCATAGTAGGAACTCATTAAATATTTGGCGAATGAACGTATAATCTTCTCAACAAGACTCAAGCTCTTTGAAATCAGAGACTGTGTCATAAATATTCTGTAACTCCAAAAAACCCACTGCAATGCCTGACACAGAGTGACACTAGTTATGATTTGCTGACTGATTTAGAATGTACTGTATATGTCGAAGGGAGATCTTTTTTTTCTTGAGGCCTAGTGATAACCAAGCACACCTGGTCAAATTCACATCCTGCCTTATCTTTTATGTGCTCCACAGCTCTGTAAAGGTAAAACAAGCAAAAGGAAGAACAATTATTGGTATCAAAAATACAGTAATCTAGAGACCAATCCTTCTTTGAATTCTTTGCCACTTCCTGATTCACTGAATTTGATTGGTTTGTTCCATAAGTGGCGCCTCCTGGCTCTCGGAACCATAAGGAAACAGTCATATCCCTGGAAGTAGACTTTAACCAGAGGCTGCCTCCTGAAAGGTCCTAGTCCCTATAGATTTATTGCCGTGTAAAGCCTGAGCTGGCTGAATTGTACACATAACCATTAGGTTGAGCATTAGAAACTGTTGTTACTAGATAAACAGTTCTGTATGGCTTAGCTGTTGTATCTGCTTTGTTGCTCATTGATTTAAATAGTAACATTATTAAAATTCATTAAGGCTGGGTGTGGTGGCTCACACCTGTAATCCCATCACTTTGGGAGGCCAAGGTGAGTGGATTAACTGAGGTCAAGGGTTCAAGACCAGCCTGGTCAATGTGGTGAAACCCTATCTCTACTAAAAATACAAAAATTGGCCAGGTGTGGTAGCACTCACCTGTATCCCCTGTATCCCAGCTACTTGGGAGGCTGAGGCATGAGAATCACTTGAACCCGGGAGATGGTGGTTGCAGTGAGCCAAGATCACGCCACTGCACTCCAGACTGGGCAATAGACTGAGACTCTGTCTCAAAAAAAGAATTCATCAAATTAACAAAATTTTTCCAACTATTCAAAATTGCTCTACTAATAAAACAATAAGGGCAACTCTGCAAGGCGGAGGTGGGAGGATCACTTGTGTCCAGGAATTTGAGACCAGCCCAGGCAACATAGCAAGATCTGTCCCTAACAAAAACAACAAAAAAAACATGTTTTAAATTAGTCAGTTGTGCTGGTGTGAGCCTATATCCCCAGCTACTCTGAAGGATGGAAGGATCCCTTGTGCACGGGAGCTAGAAGATGGAATGAACCATGATTGTAACACTGCACTCCAGCCTAGACAACACAGTAAGACCCCGTCTCTAGAAATAAAATTTAAAAAAAAAAATTTTTTTTTAATCAATAAGGAAAGCCCAGGAACTCACATCCTAGTTAATAATTTAAAGGAAAAAAAGAAGAAAAACTTGTATTTTTCAAAGGCAGTTAAGAATATGGTTACATAGTTCAGAAAAATTAAAGAGGTATTTTGGTGAAACAACAAAAATGCTCTCTAAATCTTCAAAAACTTCCAAATGTATTTTCTTGAATTGGTGATAATACTGTCTCCTGTCCCCTCCCCACTCTCATGAAAACTCTTCCATCATGATAGCCCCAAGGAAATGAGAGAGCCAATGGCAACTTGAGCAGCAGGAGGAAGGGTCTTTCCAGATGAAATCCTTCTAGTGCTAGAAGAGGCGACAGCATAGAAGGGGTAGTAGGAGATGATGTCCTTCCTTCAACATTACGATGGCCTCAGAGTCAAAATCCAGAAGCAAGAGAAAGAACAGAAACATCACATAGAGTAAATGGTCCCAAGCTCTGTAGTACACGGGCTCATGAGGTGTCACCGCATGCGTGCAGGGACATGAAAAAGAAAGCCAATTACGATTCCCTGACTCTCTTCCAGCCTCCCTGAACTCTCCCCGTGGCTTATAGAAGGCAGTGGAAAGCTGAACACCATAGAGACTGCAATGAAATTGCTGTGATTAGGGCCAAGATGACATTGTCAGAGGCATTTGAACCAGAGCAACTCTGAAATCTACTGGGCTGCATTCCCAGACAGTTAGGCATTCTAAGTCACAGGATGAGAGAGGAGGTCAGTGCAAAATACAGGTCGTAAAGAGCTTGCTGATAAAACAGCTTGCAGTAAAGAAGCTGGCCAAAACCCACCAAAACCAAGATGGTGACAAGAGTGACCTCTGGTCATCCTCACTGCTACACTCTCACCAGCACCCTGACAGTTTACAAATGCCATGGCAACATCAGGAAGTTACCCTGTATGGTCTAAAAGGGGAAGCCTGAATAATCAGCCCCTTGTTTAGCATAATCATCAAGAAATAACCATAATAATGAGCCACCAGCAACTCTCAGGGCTACTCTGTCTATAGAGTATCCATTCTTTATTCCTTTACTTTCTTAATAAACTTGCTTTCACTTTGCTCGGTAGACTCACCCTGAATTCTTTCTCGTGTGAGATCCAAGAACCATCTTTTAGGATCTGGAACAGGTCCCCTTTCCTGTAACACTGTGGCAGAGACAGCAGTTCCTATGGGAGAAGAGCCCAAGGCGATGGTCTGGAGGAAGGAAGTGACTGTGGTGCCTCAAGGGTCTTCTGTGCCACTGAGATGACAGTGGGGCCAAATCAAGGAAGCAGGACCACAAGGCTAGAATGTGCTGAGGAAACTGTTTCCAGGTTTCACCAGCACTGAAATCAACGGTGGATGTCCACGGCTATCTAGAAACCGGGCATGAAAACAATTGATTCTGGGGATTTTAGGGAGGACCCAAAGGGCAGGATCAGGACTGCTTTTGACAGGCTGCCTCCCTTCACTTACCCATGTTATCACAAGGGTATTTGGGCTTTCTCCTTCACTCAGATGCCATTTTGGCTAAGGAAAGAGGGCACTGGGAGAAACCGTGAAAGACAACATTTGCCTCAAAGAGAATGAATTAACCCAAACTGAGAAAAAAATGGATGGACAAAATATTTTCAACTGCAAGATCAAGAACCCATCTCCTACTCTTCTACCTCCCAGTCCCTGCTGCAGCCAGCAGAGACCAAGAATTTGTGAGAGTTTTGTTCTATCTAGAAAAATTTTAAACATATATTTAAGTTCCTAAAATTATATTAATTTTACAATTAGCATGTACTGTAATTGTGTTACAGCCTAGTTGTACACTGTATAATTTTCATCATGGCCATTAGCAAAAACAGACACTCTAAGAGCCAAACAGATATCCATAGCACTAAACAAATATGGTTCTCCCCTTTATAAATCTGTGAATATGAGCCCTTTCTTTTTCAGTTTGATGTATTATAAAGGTGACCAGGAAGGAAACAATAACGGTGTCCAAGATAAGCAATAAAAACAGGCCATTCTAAGAATATATGTCTAAAGATAAATTAGGTCTGACAAAACATGTGAGTTATGTTTTGTTGTATAATCAGTAATATGAGAGTCAATCAAGGGTCTCATTGCAATTTACCTACAGTTTTTACAAGGTAAATTACTAGAAATGTAGCTCAGATAAACAGAAAATATTCAATGCACTCTTCTAGTATATTACCACATCCATAGTTGAGAAGGATTAAATAAGATTAGACTATCATAAAAGTGGTAATTGCACTGAGTAATGAATTCCATGATAAATTGATCTTTATTCTCCAAGTAAGAGCTGATTTGATTGAGCTCTATGCACTTCAGTGTTCTGGAAGATTTCCCAGTCCCTGAAGCTGCAGGTGTGGTCACTGCCTGGGGCAAAAAACACGGCTGAAAAGTGACTTGTCCCTGTGGTCCCAGCTATGCATAGGCATAACCACAACCAACCAATACAATCAAATTAAATAATTTGTGTGTGACACTGCCATGAGAATAATGATTGGAAACTAGCAGAAGCTGTCAAGGGTCTTTTATACATCAGACAAATAAATTCAGCTGAGTAGTGAAGGTCGATTCAATTTAGCACTCATTGATTAGATGTCTTTCACGTGTAAGACATTGTGCTCGGCATTAAAAGAAAACCTTGACTCCTTACAAATAAAAATGTTTTATTGTTAATCAGCTCTCATTATGTATTATACATCGTATGTTGTTAGTGGTTACGAGGTGTCTAAATTCACAATGCATTCTCATTTCTCTAAGTGACAGGAGTATCAAAATAAAAATGACTAAAGCCCCAATGAGTCACAATATGACCATTTGGAATCTGGATTTTACATAAAAGTGGTTAAAAAACCAGTTGTTTAAATGTGAAGTAATACAGCAAATTATCATTCAGCTCTCTTATTCTTAGTTATGCAATATAGTTTCATAAAATAAGGAGCCATTCTCTGACTATAGCAGAGGTTTCCAATTGCTTCCTAATATCCACTCTCTTCTCTTTCTACCATAGCCCTGATTATGACCTGGGTACCAACTAAAACACTGCATTTCCAGACTCTCTCCCAGTTAGCTGTGGCAGTGTGGCTAAGTTCCAGCTGATTATTTGTGAGCAGAAGTGATGAGACTTCTGAAAAGTCTTCACAAAGGAAAGAGGCACATCCTTCTTTATTTACTCCTTCCTTCTTACTGCTGACCAGAAGGCAGAATAATGGCTGGAGCTCAAGCAGCTATATTGGATTATGAGGCTGTGCACAAAGAATGACAGCTAGAAATAGCTCCAATCTCTGATAACCAGGAAGTGCCCAGATCAGCCCTGAACTGTTTACACCCAGAATTTAGATAAATAAGAAAGAGATACCCATCCGTGTTCTTTTAACTATTGTTTTATTGTTTTTTTCTGAAGCTGACCAAAACCTAACATAACTGATAAAATCATCCCATCAGCCAGAATAAAGTCTGAGCAGTTATCAAGAGAAAAAGTAATGTGAAGAGAAGCCACACTTATAAGAGGAAACTAAGAGCTTTTGTCATAGCTAGCCTAAAATGAAGTTGATTACCTAAAATTTTCTGTCACCAAGGCTTTGGGAGTTGACACGAGAAGGCTGGTTTTATTGTGTATCATGCCCAGAAGTTCAGTGATAATTTAAAACTGTTTGCATGTAATTTTCCCAAAACTTGTACAATAATTTGACATTTTTAAGGAGGAGAGGTGGCATAGTATCATAGTACTGTGTAATAAAAAGCTGCTCCCTCCCCACACTGGGTTTACAACACAGATAATGGTACTGGAAAGAGCTCAGAACAAAAATCAGAATGCTGGAAGCTTAACTCACGATAGACCCGGAAAGTTGCTTAAATTTTATAAAGCTTGGTTTTCTTATCTATGATATAAGGATAATGATAACAGCAGCTCCATTCTCTACACAAAGAAGTTGGGATAATAAAATAAAATAAATGTATGTCAAAGTGTTAATTGTTATTACTAAAATCATTTCGGTGCTCACTTATGTTTCACTGGGAGAAGCACTCTGTTTTCAGTTTTCTGGAATAATTACCTTTTAAAAGGGACTCTTTTTTGCCTGTATTAACTTCTACCTTCTCACTTGCATGGTTCTGTAGAATAATTTTGTTTTTATGATATCTGAGTTTTCATGAACTACATGTATGCAAGTATTTTTAGCTAAAAGAATATTGTTGAGAATGTGTATTTGGCTAACTCACAACCGCTTCTTTTGAAACTAGCTGAGAGGCACTTGGACTGACACTGAAAATAAAAATAAATGTATTAACTAATTACAGAAGGCTGTGCAGTTAGAATATGTCACTTACTGATTGAAATCTAAATGCTATGTGCAGCAACATTTCTTCAACCCAGAATCAAGCATCCAGACATTTCACAAAGCAGCATCTATTTTGATAGCATTGACCAATTATCAATGCAGTAAAAATGCCCCTGGACTTACAAAATATTGAAGTGCCTTCTGAGTTATCAAAAACATATTACCGGTCAACGGAATCTACACAAACATACACAAACACACACACATACACACACGTATGCATGTATAGTTTCACATATATACATGTCTATGTAAATATATATATGTGGAAATATATACATACGTGTGTGTATGTGTGTATGTGCACATTGAACTTCTGGGCACAATATACATGTATGTGTGTGTATATATGTGTAAAAATATATACACATACATGTATTTTTATATACATGTATATACACATACAAATACAGGTATGTACCTATACACACACACACATATATATATACACATACTACACATATATATAAACATATATATGCATATGAGACAGGGTCTCGCTCTGTTGCCCAGGCTGGAGTGCAATGGCACAATAACAGTCTCACTTCAGCCTCCCAAGTACCTGGGACTACAAGTGCACTCTACCATACCCGGGTAATTTTTATTTTTGTAAAGACCAGGTTTCACTATGTTGCTCAGGCTGTTCTTGAATTTCTGAGCACAAGCAGTACTCCCACCTCAGCTTCCCAAAGTGCTGAGATTGTAGGTGTGAGCCACAGCACCTGGCTGGAACCAAAATATTTAACTAATATGTATCACTCCATAATCATGTACATGGAGATTAATATTAACCACAATAAAAACACTAGATTATCTGTGTTTACCTGGAGCAGAATAAAAAATGCTAGAATTCCATTTCACAAATATTGAAGGTAAGATTTAATTTCTTGCTCAATGGGAAGCAGGTTATTTGAGTTTATTGCTCAGAACAGCCTTCTGAATGTCATTCACTTTATAGACTTCCTTCCAATGTGCATCTCATTGACCTAGGGCTTCCATTTGATTAATAATGAAAGTCACTTAACCTTAAACTCCACTCAATTCTTCTCTCTCAGACACTCACAAACATACCATTAGAACTTGCGCCTCCAATACAATCTAGAAAAACAAGACACTCTACAAGGACATATAGTCAGGGATTGGCCTTGCCCTCACACTTCTGACAGTCCAAGGAAATGTGGGGAAAGAGGAACTGGCCTGTGGACATGACACTTTGATTTTACTGCTCCTCTCTTGAAAACCGGACTCACTCTCTGTCCGCTATCCCCAAAGTTGACTGGTGAGACGTTTCCTCTTATCCCCTCCTTTCCAAACCCTTGGCCTTCACTTATGAGCCTGTTTTCTTTCTTCAATTTTTCCACTGCTACTTTCATCACTATCTGAGCCAGAAGGCGAGGGTATATAGCATATACGTGGAGTGAGAAGAGCGGGAAGAAGGTTTAGAGGGAGCGAGCACGTGGATACCCTGACACCAGTCCTTTCTGGGAACTGCAGGGAGATGCATTCCGTGCCTCAGTCTCTGATGTGGGCTCAGAAGAGAATTTTGAAAGAGACTACAATTGCTTCAGGCGTCTGTCTTCTCTTGAGATTTGCCCCCTCTCAGCCCTTCATGTCTTTCCCAGGTTTTTCCAAAGAAATCCTAACTCTAACTCATCATTAAGGCTTAAATGTTCTATGTCCTATTCTTCTATGGCCTTACTGAGTGGATAGAGCTAATGGAAATATGAGATACAAGAGAGTGACAGTGACTTATTGTGTTACTACCCAGATAATGTATTTACCTTCTAAGATGGGCCTTTTGTGTCCTTGCTCAAAGAAATGAAAAGTTTTGGATTATAGGTCTTCTGGTGGATCCTATAGGTTTAGGAAAGCTTTTGGGAACTATTTTAATAATAACAATGGCCTACATTTAATTGGTTATACTAAATATCAAGCACTTTTCTAAGAGCTTTCCACATTTTAGCTCATTTGACGTTCATAGTAATCCCAGAGGATACTACTAATACCTTTGCAAATGAAAATACTGAGCCCTGAGGAGGGTGAGTAATTTACCCTCAGTCATACAGCTAGTAAGTAAATGAACTGGGGTTTGAACCCAAGTAGTCTGGTTCCAGAATCCCTGCTCTCTATTCATCCAGCTGGCTGTCAAAAACAGCATCAAGGCTGAAGTTCGTCTGGGAGTCAGAAAGCCTGAGTTCTAGACCTGGCTCTGCTTCTAAGGAACGATGCAACTTTGAACGAGCCACTTAAACTCTCTCAGCTGAACTGAATTTGTGGTTGACATCTTTGCTTTTTTGGAAGCAGAACCATTTCTTTAAATGAAATCCTAATTAAAAGCCTGATATACGGGACAGATAAAAGAGAGATTTTGAGCCTAGGCTGCTGATATAGCTACCTATATATTGTTCAAAATCTAACCATTTACCCCTTACTAAAGATGGGGCTCTGTTGAACCAGTTGAACTTCGTTTGACTCAACGATCTCTACTGCCTCTTTCAGCTACAGGACCCTATATAACCAATTGTGTAGACACACCCAGCAGTCCACATCTCAAAATATGCTCTCCTCTCTACCATGCACTCAGGTGGAAACAGCCTAGAGTTAGACACAGAAAACAGGCAGCACTTGAGCAAGCAAGAACATCGATTTCATCATTTTACTTGATTTTCTTCAGGGCTCGAATAGATAAAAGATACTAAGTAAAACCTCACCCTACACTATACATTTCCCTCTGAGAAGCAGAGATGAGAAATGCAGTTTCTAAGCACTTAGCACAGTGACTACCATCTTAGAAGCATTTGATGAATGATCATCCATGCTAATTTGAATACTATAGCAAAAATATAATTGAGACCCACAACATTGATAACAACAACACTGCTCTGGGTAGAACTTTTTGAGATTAATTTCATTACATACTTGAAACTAAATTCCATTAACCTTGTTTTTCTTCTTACTTCAATAAAATTAGACATGAGGTCCGTCAATGTTAAATTCCCCCTTCTTGTAACAAGTATACCTAGATATAGCTCTGGATATACTTTCTTCCCACCTCCATATAGTCTCTCTTGAACCACACTTCTCTTTTTCTGCATAATGGAACACACTCATCTTTAAACCATTTGTTTTTCAGTTTTATTGTCCTACATTTGTCATGTATCCTCCACTAAGAAAGCAGAATGTGTCACAGATGGCATCTTTGTTAAAGGGAGAACTTCTAAAGAGACAGTGCAAGACTCCTGGGTCTTAGGTTTGCTTTATAAAGTGCATCTGTACACATGGGACATGGGTGAATATGTCTCTGTGGTAGAGCTTATGATACCCCCAAAGCTAGAGGAATCATGCTATGCTCATTTTCTGGGAAATTCACCAAGAACTGAAAAGTGAACTGGTCTTGGCAGAAGTCTACAGTTTGTATAGTTAGGCTAAAATATCCAACCATGTTAGACTCTCCTTTTGCAGCAGCCCGTAACAAAACTCCTCACCATAGGTGAGGAGCATTAATAACAAAAAGCTCTGCAGTCTCCGGAGAGCTCAGAACGCTTTCAGGAATGACTGGGCGGCTGCTCAGGTGTGCTTTGGAGTTTTCCAGTCTTTGAGATGCGTTATTCGCGTGGTTTACTCTTCAAGGGCATTTACCTCCTCACTGTGGTTAAGTATAGTAATAAGCAGAAATTAGAAGCCAAATACAAACTGACTTACTGAGGGAATAAGGGATGCAGTGACCAAGAAGAATTGATGGAGAAACTGGAGTCTAGTGATATGAGCACATGGCAGGAAGCAAAAAAGAATTTCTAAATATGAACAGATAAAAACCCTGGTCAACTTCCTTGCACGTCAAAAGGAGGTGATCAGAAGTTTTTTGAAAGGCTCTTGATTCTTGGAAGGAAAGTGTTTTTTCACTCTTTATCAGCCTCTGACTTCATAGCCGTGTTGCCAAAAGGGCCAGCAGCAGGGATGTGGGTTTAGACCCTGTGGCCAAAGGCTGCTCTGCTCTTTGCCAGTTGCTCTGCCCCTGCTAACCAGAGCCAACCTTCTTTCTTCTAGCCTGGATGCTCACCTCTCAGCCTGGCCATTCTCCAGCTAGGGCCATTGCAGGTATCTGAATTAATGCAAACACTACCTTGGCATCACCTCAAAAACTTAATGTAAGAATGTAAGAAGTATTGCACTCACTAAGACTAGTAGTTCATTCAATTTCATATTCTGTCCAATGGTGACACCAAGGGACCTTTACTGGGATGGAAAAAGAGGCATTCTAAATAACAGGCATGCCGAAAGTTTGGATGCCATTATCTCTAATTTCACTCCCTAATTTCACTCCCTAATTATAGTTAACCATTCACGGAAACATGTAATGTATGCTCTATCTATCAATGTGGTAAGTCTGTAAACCTTCATTTTTTTTCAACTAAATCCTCTTCTTGGGCATGATTGCATTTTTTTGATTTGTACTATTTTGTTTGGTCATTAAAATCAATTTAATAAATATTTCTGTGTCTACTATGTGTCTATACTTCAAAACCTTCACTTTGTTGGAAGCTGAAGGTCTGGGGAGGAGAGGAAGCGGGAGGGGCTGGGACACTAAGATTAAAATGATGTGTCTTTCATTCAAGAAGGTGACAATCCAGTGGGGGAGCTAGGACATGCACAGCTCACTGTCATACAAGTAGAGAAGACAGAAGTAATCATCGAGGCATAAATGAGGTGCTTATGGATGTGCAAAGGAGAGAGTCAGGAATTCTGAATCAGGCATAAGGAAACAATTCTTAGGGTAGGTGTCATTTGAGCTGGGCTTTAATGAATGAGTAGAATTTTCTCCGTTGAAATTAACATTTAAGCAAAGTAAATACTAAAGACAGAATTGTGAATGTGCATAACATGTTTGTGGAAAGGATTCAAAAATGGCCGGGATCAGTGTTGCCAGCAAATAATTGGAATCGTAGATTGGGATTGGTTTACTGAGAACTTTGAACAAATTAAAGCTTCTGGGCTTTGTACAGTGGGCACTGGGGAAGTATTAAAGGCCTCTTTAACTCTCTGCTCTTGAGATAATTGAAGGCACTCTACTATCTCTGTTATTCAAATGAGAAAACTGAAGCTTAGAAGGAGTAAGAAACTCACTCTACAGCAAGTGTAGAAGTAATATTTGAGGTGAAGTATTTGCACTCTAGAGTCCAAATACTACACCTAGCCTTAATCTTTCTTTAAAATAATTTAAAATTATTTAAATTGACAAGTAAAAATTATAATAACAATACGATATTTTGATATATGTCTTAGTCTTAATGTTTTATAAAATAGGAATAATAACAATGCTCCCTATCTAAAAAGTTTGATCAAATAAAACTACAGATGCTAAAATGCTTAGAAACTGTAAAATACTTGACTATTAATATTATTTTATTGTTATCACAATTCAACTAATATAACTCCTAAATACATTGCTGGAAAGCCAATTGGTGTTATTTGGTGTTAATACTGTATATAAGTGATTGAGTTCCTACTGGGCAAGGAAGATAACAACACCTATTTCACAAGATATACATAATCTCATTTCCTTGCTATCTTGTGAAATAGGTGGTGTTATCTCCAATTTATAGACGAATAAACAGAGGCTGAAAGAGATTAAAACCTATTCAGTCACACAGCTGGTAAGTCAAGAACCATACTTTACATTTATATCTTTAAATCCCCAAATCCCTTCCATAAGGCTACTCATTGCCTTCCTTATTGATGATGCTTTAAACCTTTAGTTTGCAGTGGTGCACTGAAATGATGTCTTCAGGGAGCAATTAATGATGCCAGAATTTTCAGCATTTCCAACAAAGATGTGAGTGTCTGGTTTTGTGCTTTAAAAGAGATGTCACTATTTTACCCTGTTAAGGATCATGTTGAATAGATAAGTAGTAATTAGGCTTGACTTATCTAAAACAAATTACTTATTCTATTTTACTCTCTAAGACAAAATAATGTCTTTAAGAATAATTTTATTGTTGATTTTTAAAATGACAAAAAAACTTCCCTGTTTATGTAATGGTATTGGTTCCTTATAATTATTTCAAACTTTAAAATCTTCCCTGCATTTACTGAATCATTTGTTTCTATCTTTTAAAGTATATTTCTGGGCTAGGCGTGGTGGTGCATGCCTGTCATCCCAGCACTTTGGAAGGCCAAGGAGGGCAAATCACTTGAGGTCAGGAGTTCGAGTTCAGACTGACCAACACAATGAAACCCGGTTTCTACTAAAAATGCAAAAATTAGCTGGGAATGTAATCCCAGCTACTCAGGAGGCTGAGGCAGGAGAATCGCTTGAACCTGGGAGGTGGAGGTTGCAGTAAGCAGAGATTGCACTACTGCACTCCAGCCTGGGTGACAAAGTGAGACACTGTCTCCCAAAAAATAAAAATAACATACATAAATAAAGTAAGTATGTGTCTCTTGGTTATGAAACTTAAAACATATACATATAATAGGTTTGATATATATCATGTGATAGGGTTGAATTCATTCAAATAAATGTCAATGGACCCCTGAAATGCCTGAGAACTGTTGACTTTTGTCACATTTACATAGAAATATTCCAAAGACAATGTACAAAATAAGACAAAAGATAAACACCAAGATGTACAATTTTTCAAGTTTATATACCTATGGATAGGTTGTGTTCTGAATTCATTTAGTGATAGTAATAGAATTAGAGTTTGGAGATGCTGAGATTTTGTTTCCTTGAGCAAAATGTTTTGCACCATTCTAATCAGTCTGACCAGTTCTGTGGGAATCAGAGAGCAGTCAGTTGAAGAGAAAACTGGTGAATGAATAAAATATCAAATGCACCAAATAGATTTCACCTGTTAGCAACAAAGGATGGAAAACTAAAAAAGAGGGTTGCAAGAATTTTTCTTTCTGGAAGACAAAATGTGCTCCACTCTGAAACTGCATTGGATTTTCCCTGAAGAAGCTACAGCAAATTTCAAAATTAAGCATGGAGAGAGAATAATCAGAATAGCTTCACTGATGACAAATCATCTGCCCTAGGTCCTGAATTTTCTAGTCTCTCGGGAGTCCCTCTGTAACTAGGAATAACAATAACAAGTACCTTCTACTTTTTAGTAAGCATCCTCCCAAGTTACAAGTCAGAGAGGAAGTGTAAAATGAAAACAAAAAAAGAAATAAAACCAATAAAGCCAAAAGAGATGTATCCTTAGTAACCCAAATTGTGATAAACTCTTGGCGTTAGCAAAAACCGCAGGCCTGTGTAGAAGTAGAAGTGCAGTCTTTCTGTACATCTGCTGCCAGGCAACCAATAGTCTCTCCACTGCCAAAGTGGTCCTGGATCAAACAAGGAAGGATCTAAATGTTTGCAGTCATGTGCACATGCCTAGATTGGACATATGGACCTTCTCATTTTTTGCTGAGAATCTTGTTTGCTTAATCTAATCAGCGCTCTTAGAAAAGCTGCCTTGCCACTTTTCCCCAGAATTATTTCTGGTGGTTTGAAAATGCCCAATAATAGACTCAAAGCCTTTCTTCCATGAGGCTTTAAACAAACCCTCAAAGATAAACTTGAAGCTTCTGAAACTAATCACAGTAGTAATTATTTGCTCAGAAATTATGCAATGATTATATTCTAACCCCAAATCAGCTGTGAACCCCAGCTTTATTTCTCACTAACTCTTGTGGATTTGGTCAAGTGATTTATCTTCTATGAACCCCAGTTTCCTCATCTGGAAAGTGCTGATAACACCTACCTGTGTCATTGATATGATAATCTGATAACATACAAAAAGCGTAAGTGCTCATAAAATGGCATCTGCCACTTTTGTCATTATCACCAATTCAAGTTTCTTTAAAATTTTGTTAGTGTTCATGTGTCCCTGAAAGCATTCTCTTTCCATTTCTAGGAGTTTGGTTACTTAACATTCTTTACTATTAAGGTATGGTCAAAATGAGTGAATAATTCAAGAAGGAAGAAGACATGGGATCTAGAGAAAGAGATCTCAATTACAAAAAAGAGGCAAAAGGATGAATAGCAGAGAAAACCAGAAAAATGTCAGACTCCCAATGTGGGTAAAGATTATAGATAGGTTTGGGCACTTGGAAGACTTAAGACTTAGCCATTGTCCCAAAGCAAAGTTATGCAAATTTAAACCTTGATGAGTTTGTAACTCTAGAAAAAAGAGAAGTGTATTCAAGAAAAGAAACATAAACACAGTACTACTGATTCATCAGTGAAGGATATTTTCATCATAATAAAAATGCAAACATTGAATGTTGAGTTAAGAAGAGTCAGTTATAACTAAAATGGGAGAATGGGTGGGGAGACAGCTAAATCCAGCAAAATAGAAAATCAACATATAATGTCTATAAACTTGATTAAGCATAACATAACAATATATTATTTAAAATTATGGTGGTACATTTTGCTAGAAAAAGCAGTGAAAAAATAAGCTGAAAGGAGTAGCCACTGGAAAGCGGGTGGTGTAGGGGTAGGGTTAGAATGACGACTGCGAGTTTCATGCATGATAAGCCTATCAGCACTATTTTACTTTTTAAAGAGCTGCACATAATATTTTAATAAAAATTTATGAAAACAACTTTAGAAAAGAAATACGCATTTGAGGTATGACAGATCCCTCTCTCTCTGTCCCTCTCTCTCTCTCTCTCTCTCTCTCTCTCTCCTTCACACACACACACAAATAAGCACAAGTGTATAAAATCTAGGTGACTTACTCGTTGTTACAATAGTTCCTTAGCCATAAATAAATAAATACCCATCATTTATCAACTAAAGGCATAGGATTTAGTAGTTAGGATGAGGAGTAAAGCAAAAGGAGGCATAAAATCTTAATAAATGGGAGACATGGTTCCTGTATTCAAGAATTTTGCAGTTTGGTTGAGAAAAGAAAATCCATCTCTTTCAGGAGAGAGAGTGGGAACCTGAAATTTCTTTTTGGAGGAAATAAAGAATCTATACTTTTGAGTCTTGCTATTTTTGTCTCCTAGAGGTTTCCTGTGAGCTGTTTTCTAGGACTCAGAAGAAAAAACCTTGCCTGTGTTTAGCTGACAAGACTACCTTCATGACATTTTCAGAGAGAAAGGAGAATCATGGTTTTTCAGTTAGAAGATACCACATAGAAATATCAACCCTTATTTTACGGATAAGGTACTAAGCCTAAAAGAAGCTGTGTATTTTTCCCAAGTTCACACATCCTGCCTAAGACAAGAACCGGTGTTCTAATGCCACTTGTGTGTTCTGGTGAATGTGCAATTGCCCAGTACTAAACTAGGAAGGTTGTACTAAACTTGAGATAACAATCATAATTAATTCTCTAATATTGTTCTATTAATGGAATGAAGATAACAAAGTAACACTAACCACTTGTATAGCACGTTCAGGTGTCTTTACTGGATGCAAAGGCTTATACCTGTAACCCCAGCACTTTGGGAGGCTAAGACAGGAGGATCGCTTGAGGCCAGGAGTTTAAGATCAGCCTGGCTAACATAGTGATACCTGTCTCTAAAAACAATAAAATTTTTTTTTTAAAGTAAGCCTAGTGAGATGTCCCATTTCTGTAGTCCCAGCTACTGGGGAGGCTGAGGTGAGAAGATCACCTAAGGCCAGGAGGCTGAGGTTGCAATGAGTTATGATCACACCATGGCACTCCAGCCTTAGGGACAGAGTAAGGCCCCATCTCTTAAAAAAAAAAAAGTGTCAGGGGAGATCCAAGATGGCCTAATAAGAACAGCTCTGGAGTGCAGTTCCCAGCGAGAACAGCACAGAGGATGAGTTCCGACCGCATTTCCAAACAAGTTTTCACTGCCCACAGACCAGGAGATTCCTGGGCTGAAAAGTGCCATGAGTTTTCAGCGCGGTGGTTTCAGCCAGTGCCGTGTTGGCACACAGAAAGTCACACAAGTCTGGGCAGCCGTTTCTACTGGCGTCTGGAAAGCCTGGGAGACAGAGCCACCCATTCAACTTAAAGGGAGGGGGCTGAGACAGGGAGCCAGATGATCTGGCAGTTCACACAGCAGCAGGGCAGAGCCCGCAGAAGCTCAGCAATGCCTCTGCTGGCAGACTGTGACTAGACTACTCCGTGCGGGGCGGGGCATCTATGAAAAAAGACAGCAGCATGACAGGAACTTATAAATAAAGCTGACCTTCCTAGGGCAGAGCACCTGGGAAAAGAGGCAGTTATGAGATCAGCTGCAGCAGACTTAAAGGTGCCTGCCCAGCAGCTCTGCGTGGAACAGCAGAGCACCCAGCACAGCACTTGAGCTCCTATAAGGGACACACTGTCTCCTCAAGCAACTCCCCGACCCCCGTATACTCAAAGAGATGCGTCATAAAGAGAGGTCAGGCAGACATCTGGTGGGTACACTTCTGGGACGAGGATAGCAGAGTAAGGAACCAGCGGCAACCTTCGCTGTTCTGCAGCCCCCGTGGGTGATCCCCAGGTGAGTATGGTCGGGAGTGGACCTCCAGCGGTTCTGCAGCACAGGGGCCTGACTGTTAGAAGGAAAACTAAGAAGCAGAAAGAAATAGCTTCAACATCAACAAAAACAACACCCACTCAGAGACCCCATCCGAAAGTCACCAACTACAAAGACCACAGGTAGATAAATCCACTAAGATGAGAAGAAACCAGAGCAAGAAGGATGAAAACACCAAAAACCAGAACGCCTCTCCTCCTCCAAGGGATCACAACTCCTCACCAGCTAGGGATCAAAGATGGATGGAGAATGAATCTGATGAATTGACAGAAACAGGCTTCAGAAGGTGGTTAATAACGAACTCCTCAGAGCTAAAAGAACATGTGCTAACCTATTGCAAAGAAACTAAGAACCTAGAAAAAAGGTTAGATGAGACGTTAACTAGAATAAACAGCTTAGAGAAGAATATAAATGACTTGATGGAGCTTAAAAACACATAATGAGAACTTCACAAAGGATGCACAAGTTTCAATAGCTGAATTGACCAAGCAGAAGAAAGGATATCAGAGATTGAAGATCAACTCAATGAAATAAAACGAGAAGGCAAGAATAGAGAAAAAAGAGTAAAAAGAAATGAACAAAGCCTCCAAGAAATATGGGATTATGTGAAAAGACCTAATCTACTTTTGATAGGAATACCTGAATGTGACAGAGAGAATGAATCCAAGCTGGACAACACTCTTCAGGATATTATCCAAGAGACCTTCCCCAACCTAGCAAGGCAGGCCAACATTCAAGTCCAGGAAATACAGAGAACACCACAAAGATATTCCTCAAGAAGAGCAAACCCAAGGCACATAATCATCAGATTCACCAGGGTTGAAATGAAGGAGAAAATGCTAAGGGCAGTCAGAAAGAAAGGTTGGGTTACCCACAAAGGGAAGCCCATCAGACTCACAGCGGATATCTCAGCAGAAATCATACAAGCCAGAAGAGAGTGGGGGCCAATATTCAATGTCCTTAAAGAAAAGAACTTTCAAACTAGAATTTCATATCCAGCCAACCTAAGCTTTATAAGCGAAGGAGAAAGAAAATCCTTTATGGACAAGCAATTGCTGAGAGATTTTGTCACCACCAGGGCTGACTTACAAGAGCTCCTGAAAGAAGCACTAAACAAAGAAAGGAACAACCAGTACCAGCCACTCCAAAAACATACCAAATGGTAAAGATTATTGATACAATGAAGAAAATGTGCCAACTAATGGGCAAAACATCCAGCTAGCATCAAAATGGCAGGATCAAGTTCACGCATAACAATATTAATCTTAAATGAAAATAGACTAAACGCCCCAATCAAGACACAGGCTGGCAAACTGGATAAAAGGTCAAAACCGATCCGTGTGCTGTATTCAGGAAACCCATCTCATGTGCAAGGACACACATGGGCTCAAAATAAAGGGATGGAGGATAATTCATCAAGCAAATTGAGAGCTAAAAACAAACAAACAAAAAAGCAGGAGTTGCAACACTAGTCTCTGATAAAATGGACTTTAAACCAACAAAGATCAAAAGAGACAAAGGAGGGCATTACATAGTGGTAAAAGGATCAATGCATCAAGAAGAACTAACGATCCTAAATATATACACATCCAATACAGGAGCACCCAGGTACTTAAAGCAAGTTCTTAATGACCTACAAAGAGACTTACACTCCCACACAATAATAGTGGGAGACTTTAATACTCCACTGTCAATATTAGATAGATTGACAAGACAGAAAATTAACAAGGATATCCAGGACTCGAATTCAGATCTGGACCAAGCAGACCTAACAGACATTTACAGAACTCTCCACCCCAAATCCACAGAATATACATTCTTCTCAGCACTGCATGGCACCTACTCTAAAATTGACCACATAATTGGAAGTAAATCACTCCTCAGCAAATGCAAAAGAACAGAAATCATAACAAACAGTCTCTCAGACTACAGTGCAATCAAATTAGAACTCAGAATTCAGAATTCAGAAACTAACTCAAAACCACATAACTTCATGGAAACTGAACAACTGGCTCCTGAATGTCGGCTGGATAAACAATGAAATGAAGGCAAAAACAAAGATGTTCTTTGAAACCAACGAGAACAAAGACACAACATACCAGAATCTCTGGGACACATTTAAAGCAGTGTCTAGAGGGATATTTATAGCAATAAATGCCCACCAGAGAAGCAAGGAAAGATCTAAAATAAACACCCTATCATCAAAATTGAAAGAGCTAGAGGAGCAAAATCAAAAAAACTCAAAACCTTGCAGAAGACAAGAAATAACTAAGATCAGAGCAGAACTGAAGGAGATAGAGACACAAAAAAAACCTTCAAAAAAATCAATAAATTCAAGAGCTGTTTTTTTGAAAAGATAAACAAAATAGACCACTAGCTAGATTAATAAAAAAGAAAAAGGAGAAGA
The DNA here is from genome assembly GCA_963573385.1 of Cacajao melanocephalus. Taxonomy (NCBI): domain Eukaryota; kingdom Metazoa; phylum Chordata; class Mammalia; order Primates; family Pitheciidae; genus Cacajao; species Cacajao melanocephalus. Next base: position 30,349 of record CAUYLG010012371.1, on the reverse strand, counting down.
ATCAAATAGATGCAATAAAAAACAATAAAGGGGATATCACCACTGATCCCACAGAAATACAAATTACAATTAGAGATTACTGCAAACAACTCTATGCACATAAACCAGTAAACCTGGAAGAAATGGATACATTCCTGGACACTTGCACCCTCCCAAGCCTAAACCAGGAAGAAGTTGAAACCTTGAACAGACCAATAACAAGGGTTGAAGTTGAGGCAGCAATTAATAGCCTACCAACCAAAAAAAGTCCAGGTCCAGATGGGTTCACAGCCAAATTCTACCAGACGTACAAAGAGGAGCTGGTACCATTCCTTCTGAAACTATTCCAACAATACAAAAAGAGGGAATCCTTCCCAAATCATTTTATGAGACCAACATCATCCTGATACCAAAACCCAGCAGAGACTCAACAAAAAAAGAAAACTTCAGGCCAATATCCGTGATGAACATAGATGTAAAAATCTTCAATAAAATACTGGCAAACTGATTGCAATAGCACATCAAAAAGCTTATCCATCACAATCAAGTAGGCTTCATCCAGGGATGCAAGGCTGGTTCAACATACACAACTCTATAAACCGAATCCACCACATAAACAAAACCAAAGTTAAAAACCACATCATTATCTCAATAGATGGAGAGAAGGCCTTCGACAAAATTCAACAGCCCTTTATGCTAAAAAATCTCAATAAACTAGGTATCAACAGAATGTATCTCAAAATAATAAAAGCTATTTATGACAAACCTACAGCCAATATCATACTGAAATCACAAAAACAGGAAGCATTCCCTTTGAAATCCGGCACTAGATAAGGATGCCCTCTGTCACCACTTGTATTCAATATAGTATTGGAAGTTCTAGCCAGAGCAATTAGGCAAGAAAAAAAATAAAGCGTATTCAATTAGGAAAAGAAGAACTCAAATTGTCTCTATTTGCAGATGACATGATTGCATATTTACAAGACCCTATAATCTCAGCTCAAAATCTCCTTAAACTGATATGCAACTTCAGCAAAGTCTCAGGATACAAAATCAATGTGTGGAAATCACAAGCATTTCCTTACACCAATAACAGACTAACAGAGAGCCAAATCATGAGCAAAGTCCCATTCACAATTGCTACAAAGAGAATAAAATACCTAGGAATACAGCTAACAAAGGATGTAAAGGACCTCTTCAAGGAGAACTACAAACCACTGCTCAAGGAAATAAGAGAGGACACAAACAAATGGAGAAACATTCCATGCTCATGGTTAGGAAGAATCAATTGTGAAAATGGCCATACTGGCCAAAGTAATTTATAGATTCCGTGCTAACCCCATCAAGCTACCAATGACCTTCTTCACAGAACTGGAAAAAGCCACCTTAAACTTCATATGGAACCAAAAGAGAGCCCACATAGCCAAGACAATCCTAAGCAAAAAGAACAAAGCTGGAGGCATCATGCTATCTGATTTCAAACTATACTACAAGGCTACAGTAATCAAAACAGCATGGTACTGGTGCCAAAACAGAGATATAGACCAATGGAACAGAACAGAGGCCTTGGAGGCAATGCCACACATCTACAACCATCTGATCTTTGACAAACCTCACAAAAACAAGCTTTGGGGAAAGGATTCCCTGTTCAATAAATGGTGTTGGGAAAACTGACTAGCCATGTGCAGAAAGCAGAAACTGAACCCCTACCTGACACCTTACACTAAAGTTAACTCCAGATGGATTAAAGACTTAAACATAGACCTAACACCATAAAAATCCTATAAGGAAACCTAGGCAAAACCATTCAGGACATAGGCATAGGCAAGGACTTCATGACTAAAACACCAAAAGCATTGGCAACAAAAGCCAAAATGGGCAAATGGGAACTAATTAAACTCCAGAGCTTCTGTACAGCCAAAGAAACAATCATTAGAGTGAAGCAGCAACCAACAGAAAGGGAAAAATTTTTGCAATCTACCCATCTGACAAAGGGCTAATATCCAGAATCTACAAAGAACTAAAACAGATTTACAAGAAAAAAACAAACAAATCCATCTAAAAGTGGGAGAAGGCTGTGAACCGACACTTTTCAAAAGAAGACGTATATGAGGCCAGCAAACATCTGAAAAAATGCTCATCATCACTGATTATAAGAGAAATGCAAATCAAAACCACATTGAGATACCACCTCATGCCAGTTAGAATGGCGACCATTAAAATATCTGGAGACAACAGATGCTGGAGAGGATGTGGAGAAATAAGAACACTTTTGCATTATTGGTGAGAGTGTAAATTAGTTTGACCATTGTGGAAGACAGTGTGGTGCTTCCTCAAGGATCTAGACATAGAAATTCCCTTTGACCCAGCAATCCCATTACTGGGTATATACCCAAAGGATTATAAATCATTCTGTTATAAAGATGCACACATGTGTTCATAGCAGCACTGTTTACAATAGCAAAGACCTGGAACCAACCCAAATGCCCATCGATGGTAGACTGGACAAGGAATGGAATACTCTGCAGCCATAAAAAAACAATGAATTTGTGTCCTTTATAGGGACATGGATGAATCTGGAAACCATTATTCTCAGCAAACTGACACAAGAACAGAAAATCAAACATTGCGTGTTCTCACTTATAGGCGAGTGTTAAACAATGAGAACATATGGACACAGGGAGGGGAGCATCACACGCTGGGGTCTGTTGGGGGAGCAAGGGAGGGGCAGTGGGGGGTTGGGAGTTCGGGGAGGGATAACATGGGGCAAAATGCCAGAAGTAGGTGACGGTGGGATGGAGGCAGAAAACCACATTGCCATTTATGTACCTATGCAACAATCCTGCATGATCTGCACATGTACCCCAGAACCTAAAGTACAATTTAAAAAAAAAGTATAGGCAACAAAAGCAAAATGAACAAATGGTATTGCATCAAACTAAAAGGCTTCTGCACAGAAAAAAAAAATAGCACAGCGAACAGACAACATATAAAATGAGAGAACATATTTGGAAACAATACATCTGATAAAGGCTTAATATCCAAAATGTATAAGAAACTCCAATGACTCAGTAAGAAAAAATGGGTAATATAATTATACATATATACACAGTTTTAGTCCTTGTTGTGTTCCTATAAAGGAAAAGCTGAGGCTGGATAATTTATAGTAAAGACCTTTACTTTCATGGTTCTAGAACCTTTCATGGTTCTAAAGACTGTACAAGAAGCATGATGCCAGCATCTGCTTCTGTTAAGGGATTCAGGGAACCTCCAATCATGGCAGAAGGCAAAGGGGATGCAGGCATGTCACGTGGCAAGAGAGGGAGCAAGAGATGAGGTGAGGTGTCATGCTTTTTTAAATACCAGCTCACATGTGAACTAATGGAGTGAGAAGTCACTTATTACCCTGAAATGGCATCAAGCCATTCATGAAGGATCCACCCTCATGACCCAAACACCTGCCACTGGGCCTCACCTCCAACATTGAGAGTCTAATTTCAACATGAAATTTGGAGAAGACAAATATCCAAACCATCTATCTGTTTATCTATCTTTCTCTCTATCTGTGTGGATATAATATTCCATTATATTTTTATAAATTGTATGTTATCAGTCATTCCATAGTTGTTTCGGGAGAGATTAGTTCTAGTACTTCCCATGGATACCAAAATCTATGGATGCTCAAGTACCTGATATGAAATAGTGTACCATTTGCATATAATCTGTGTGTATCCTCCCATATACTTTAAATCATCTTTAGATTACTGAAAATATCTATCATTATGTATATAGTTATTATACTGTATTCTTAGGGAATAATGGCAAGAAAAAAGTCTGTACGTTTTCAATACAGATGCAGCTTTTTTGGTTCATTTGTTTAGTTTTTGGTATTTTTGATCTGTGATTGCTTGAATCCATGGATGTAGAATCCACAGCTACAAAGGCCCAATTGTATTTATTTATTTGTATATAATATAGATAGATAGATAAAATTAAATATTATTCAGCCTTTAAGAAGGAAATCCCATTCTTTGTGACAAAATGAATGAACCTGGAGTATATTTTTAAGTAAAATAAGCCAGGCCCAAAAAGATAAATACTGCATTATCTCTGTTATATATGGAATTTAAAACAGTTAAACTCATGAAAGTAGAAAGTAGAATAGTGGGTGCCTGGGGCTATAGAATGAGGGAATGTGGAGATGTTGATCAAAAAGTACAGAGGATTTTGTCATGCAGAATCAATAATTTCTGGAGATCTAAGATACAGCATGGTTGACTATAGTTAATAATACTGTATTATATACTTAAAATTGGGTAGCACAGATCTTAAGTGTTCTTACCACACACACAAAAGTGGTAAACTATGTAGTGACAAATATGTTAATAAATTTGATTGTAGTAATCATTTCACTATATATATGTGTGAGATATATGTGTATGTCTATATGTATATACATATACATACATATATGTGTGTATGTCAAGTTATCACATTACACAGATTATACAGTTTTTATTCATCATGTACCTCAATAAACTTCAGAAAAAAATGTTATGTGATTAGTTTTACAACTTAAAAAAAAAGTGTCCTTATTTTCATTATCTCATTTAATTGAAACAATCTTACACTGATAAGAAAATTCAAGTTTATTCAGAGAAGTTTAATAAATTGTCAAGGGCAAATAACCATTGAATAACAAATCAAATAATTGGACCAAAGTGTTCTGACTCCTTGTCCAGTGTAGAAAATTTTCTCTTTCATTATGACACACAAAACTTTAGAGAGCACTTTTGTAAAATGATTGTATTTGAAAAATACTTTAAAATATTTTAAATTACATATGGCCAAACTAAATGAATTAGTTCAGCTTTGAATTATTAATAGTCTGAACAAATAGTCACAGGAATATTCGATATGGCCACAGTGGGAGAAAATCTGGGACAGGGATAAGAATCATGCATATCTAATTAGAGCTGCCCAACATTTAAGGCAGTGATTACTCTTGGTGATATACCAATATTATTTCTCCAAAGTATTTCAAGTAAAAATCCATTCCCCTTAATTCTTAAAATAAAAATGTTGGGCAAAATATTCAAATGATCAAGAAATGTTGAAAATAACAAAGGGCAATTCCTTTTCCTGTAAAAACAGCTCTTCGTGGATCTTCTAAGGAGAAGACTCCAATTCACGGACCACTGCCGACTCATTAAAATCAACTTGTAATATTATGCACATAATGTATAGCTATCCCATTCATGCACACACATCCAGAATGTAGGATGCTTTGGTATCAAAGAGCTGTTTATGATTGACATCAATACATCGATGCTCTAAGGTTTCATTTCCATCTTCTTCAGTAAGGCAAGATAAATGAAAAAATACATTAATTGCTCTGCACTTTTCTCTCCAGAGAAATGCAAACTACAAGCATCACTAAGACATTGTACTAATAGCGTTAAAGGTTGGCTTAAAGCATTATTAATTATACATTTGTAAGAAGGTCTGTGAGTGCATGCCATGCATTCTTATTCGAAGATTCAATCAATAAGGTCATCCCTGCCGCTTGCACTCTGAACAGCAACGCATAAATTTAGTGCCTGTAGAAATATAAATAGATACGTGTCTATAAATACACTCTAGTATTATAAAGTTACATTTTAACCATGTAGCTTTGCTTGTGTATAGGAGATTGCATTTCTCCAGGGAGATGGGTAGATGACTTTTGTGTTGATTTTTTAAATAACTATATTATAAATCTCTCTTGCTGGGCCAGCATAAGGCAAAACTAAAACAACGTCCTTATTGTAAGGCAACTGCATCATGGATGACTTGTAATATATTGTTAAAATTGGGTCTTTCACTTTCAATCTGTTTTGGGGTGGGTAACCTATATTGCTCCCCTCAGATTGAATCATGTTATTCCTTATCATCACATGATAGCAACTTTTAGAAAAAAATGATTGCCGTTCCTTATAATAATTCTACCTCCAATTACATTGATTTATTATTATGGGCATATAGTCAGATGTCAAGGGATTTTGGCATTCACCGGGAAGTAATTACATTGACTCGGTTCCAGTTTTCAGTCTGAACTTTCTAACCAAACATGGAAACCTCTGCAGTTCCTTAAATCACAGAGACTCTCACAAAAAGATTTCTTAACCTAGGTGCATAAATGCCCAAGAGGTCTACAGATAGACTTTGGCAGGTCTGTACAATTTCTGACACTGTGCAAAAATCCTCTGCACTTTTTGTGGGAGTACCACATACCTTTCTTCGGTTTCTCAGAAGGGTTGTTGATCCTAAAATGATTAATAACCACTATTCTTTCTAATTAAATATAACTTAAAATGGCCTCAACTGTGGATTTCAGAATTATTTTCTCTTAATGTTCTTTGCAAAATCAGATTCAAACAACCTTGTATGTTATATTCAAAACCTTCTTTAAAAATTGGATAAGAATACTATACATGAACACTGATTCTCCATAGTCTTTTTTGTACTTGGTTTCAGAAACTTACAGTTAACAGATTAGTTCCCTCATTTTAATTGTATTTTTTGGGTCAGATTTTGGTTTTTGGTGTGGTACATAAATTCATCTTCCCATTTTATACAAAAAATAGGTTTCAGCAGTGTCAGTTATAGAGATCATGACTTAAACTCTGTTATCAAAAGGTATGATAATAACTCTAGACCTGAGGAATTGAAGACTGCCATGAACTCAGAAAGGCAAAGGCTCATCAAGAGACGTTGCCCAATATTTGTCTTTTGATAAAAACTATCTTTCAGCTAAAATGAAGCTTCTGCAGCTTTGTTATACAGACTAAATATGCAAACATCTAATTTAAAAAAAGAGTTGAATTAGTTTTCTCCTACTGAGAGAATTGTCTGGAAATGTGTACTTAATGATGTAGTTACAAGAGATTTTTTAAAGGTCTTTGGAGAAAAGGATTCACTTTAGGTATTACTTTGAGAGACATATAAATCCTAAGGCCTCTTATCAAAAAAGAGAATAGAGATTGGAGGTATCAGTAGAAAGATGATACTTTCTAAGAAATTGTACCTACTCGTCTGTGAATAGGTTTATGTGGTTATGGAAGCTGACCAGGGCCTGTGGTGATCCAGGCATTGTTGTAGTGGTAGCATCACATTTTTGTGCCGTCAGACACAAACTGGCATTCTAGTACCTGCTGCCTCGGGAAATGCCAGAACAGGGCCTATCTGGACCAAGGCCCCACAGATGGCCCCATCGCACAAATCCTTGGGTACACAGCACCTGTTTAGTGGCCATAGCCCTTTATCTTAAGAAAAGGATCCAACTGAGGGCAAATATATTCCCCATAGTACACATTTGACTATGTCTGTGAATATTTTTGATTGTCACTAGAGAGGTATTGCTGGCGTCTCATGGGTAGAAATCAGGGACACTGCTAAATAACCTACAATGCATAGGACAGCCCTCATGACAAAGAATTACCTGTCCCATGTGTCAGTAGTTCCAAGGTTGAGAAACCCTGCTCTAAGGCCATGCCACTTTGATCACCTTGAGAGGTTATATAGATAGGTTCTATTTAGACCCACACTACCCACAGGGCCACTAAAGTTTAGTCCATTTGTCAGATGTGGAAATTGTAATGCTTTGGACAGAATGAAGTGAAAAAATATCCTAAAATGTCCTTCCTTTACAGGTTAATATCTATTTCTTTCCCCAAAATGTATATTAAATGTCACCTTCTACAGGAATACTTTGCATGTTGACATCACATTTCCATGTATTCTCATGATACCATGTGCTTATTCTAATTGCAGCTCTGATTATTTTCTGTTCCCCTACTAAGTTATAAATTCATTGAGAGCTTACTGTTTTTATTAATCCTTGAGTCTTAGTACCTACCAGAGCTTGGCACATAATAAGTAGGCAATAAATATATATTGAAGGAAAAAGCAAGCCTGGAGAACTGGCTTAGATTCTCCGTGAGCAACATCCATCCAGGCTGGATTTACTCGAGGATGTTACTAGCAAGCACACTGATCCTAAGGACATTTGGCCCCATGCCCTCTGGGGACATGAAACTGGGGAATGTCTCACCCCATGGCCTGTAGGTTTATCAGCACAATGGTGGAAATTTCGGGTCGGCCATAACCATAGTAGTCATAATGACTTTTAAATTTATGCATTTATTTTAATAAAAATAATAATTGTACATATTCACAAGGTACATAGCAATGTTTCGGTATGTATAATGTATAGTGATTAGATCCAGGTAATTAGCGTATCAACATCACCTCAAACATTTATCATTTCTTTGTGTAGGGAACATTCAATATCCTCCTTCCAGCTATTTGAAACCATATATTAGCATTAACTCTAGTCATCCTACAGCAGTATAGTACACTAGAACTTATTTCTCTTATCTAGCTGTGATTTTTGTATACTTTAACAAATCTCTGCCTATCCTGAAATACTACAGAATCAAGATTGTAGAGATAGTAAGATCTGGTCCTAGGCCTAGAACCCCAATGTGAAAGGAACCAGGGACAGAATTCTCCCTAAATACTTTTTCTCAGGAAGTAAGACAGAGACTTTTAATGAGCTTGACTTTGCATCTATATTCGACAGAACGTCTCTCTTTATTGAAGAAGGAAGACCAACAGTGACCTCAATAAGTACATGAACAACTAGCTGAGGGGTCGCAGCATTCATATCCACCAAGACTCAGCTCACACCAACACTCAGGTACAAGTCAATTAAAGAGTTGGACTATGAGCAAGGACAATTCTTATTTTGGCTGCCTGTGGATTACACCAAAATCCACCAGAAATCGGAATGACTAAGCTTAGAATAATTTATAAACATACTTTATGTTAAGTACAATAACCTTGGGAGTATAAAATAAATAAGCATCATGTTGAAAATGGGAAAAGAACAAATCTCAGATTTGTAGTAAATCAACAATAATTTGTTAAATACTTAACAAATGTGTGGTTTAATTTATGGAATATAAAACAAAATGGTCTAATTTTTCCAGATAGCATGGAGCTATTGTATTACATTGTGCTATTATTTGACAAAGCACATCAAATAAGATTTCAGCAAAATAGTTAACATAGTTATAAGTAAAATATTCCTGACATGAGTTGACATCAGGAAAACAACACAGGGACATTTCAGAACATTCAACTTTATTTTCCATTGACAAACATGACATAAATAACATACGTTTATTAAATACACAGACTAGCCATGACTTGAATGCCCACAAATGTCTAATGTACTTTTCATAGGCTCTTTTATTTTTTGTCTCCACAATATTGAAGACCAGCCTTTAAAACATACTAGAAGATATATTTAAACACACTGAAGATAACTAGCCAAAAAGCTTTACATAGACGGGATAAAACAGACTTTTCCATTGAATCAAGTATATAGGGATGGATACTGAGGAGGAGAGGTGAAGAACACTATGCTTTCAATACTGAGCTTTACAATATGGATTAAAGTGCCAATGATTTCAACTCCCCCTTAGGCACACTACGTAAATAGTACTTACATTCATTTGTTACAAACAGATCACAATAATCAGTGCTTATTTTAATTGGTTCGCTCAAACAGGCTTATACTATTTGTACAAAAATATTTGATAAAGAGAAGGAGAAGGGAAACTATTTTTTTCTCTTTCAAGTAAAAGTCAGGAAGGAAGAGAGTTCAGCAGTCAATAATGGCCTGAGTGAACCTATCATTTGCTTTTACAGACAAGACCCCTGGCCACTCAGGACTTTCTCCTACTGATGCTCAAGTGTGCAAAGATAAATGCAGTCAGTCCCTTCCTCTCTTTGCTTCCAGGGCCTGGCCCAAAATGATGAAGTTTAACAGGTTGAAAATGAAGGTTTTCCATCATATTTTTTTCTATGTTCTCTACCCCACCCACGTAAGTATCCGTTCAGAAGGAGAAAGAAGACTGAAGTGTATTAGTAAATCACATGCATTTCCCCTGCTTCACATTACAGTTTTGATTTCTACAGACATGGAAAACTGTGTAAGGAAACTATATTTGAATTACTATTACAGTTTGGTGATTGGCTGTTTTTGCCTAGACATTTGGTGCACTTTAATTAAAGGATCAAAATATTCAAATTCTAAAGCATTTAACAAATAGTAGTGAAGAGATGCACGAATGACAATAACTTGAAAAGTGGAATTATCTCCAAAATGCTCAAAAAAGCATGAAAAGGCTGATTTGTTTCTGATGGTGATCTCCTTCCTTCTTATCTTTACTTCTATAATAAATTCTTCAACAAAGCAGACTTACTACAAAACAGATTTTGATCTGTTTCACCTAGTAGGGTATATTAAAAATATGAAGTTATTATCTCTCCTCTTAAAAACAATCCCAGCCTCACTAATAGGAAATATGTCTGTTACTTCCTCTCCATGAAAGAATGGATAAGCACAGTAGAGTCAAGGGGACTAGGAGAAAACAGTGTAATTTCAAATGAAGAACTATGTAATCTAGTAGACATTTGCATTGCTTATTACATAAAACTGATTGATACAAAGCTTCTGAAAATAAGATAATGTTTATTCTCAGTAAAGAAAATGTGTGACATATAAATGAATATGATACATATCTGATTGAATTGTATTTCTAAAGAATCATAATGCAGTCGGCATATGGTATCATAATGTAATGGTATATGAGTAAACTTGTATAAATTATAACCCTTAAATAGAATCTTCATTTTAGGAATTATAAAACAGAGAATATATCAAATAAAATATTTTCTCTAATTCTCCTATCGTCATCACCACCTGGTTAGTTTCCTTGTAATACTGAATTGATGTCAGCTTCTTAACAAATATGTACGTGAGTTTAGGTGGATTATTAAATTTCATAAATTGGCTGTATCATAACCTATGTCATGAACATCACAGACATCTGTCACTCTGTGTCAGCATTTTATTGCAACTCAGAGAACGGTCTTATGGACTAAGTCACAGTTGCACAACTCTGTACAGTTTTTAGACCTCAGTTTTAACAGATTTTGAGATATATAAACACGTAAAACAAGTAATAAATAAGCAGCTGTGAAAATTTGTCATCGTTGATTTTATATAGATACAAAGTAGAAATTTTAATTATTCAAATTAAGCTTTTTCTGTGTTTGTAATAATAAATACTCTGTAGTCTGCTTGTGTTGTTCAGCTCCTAGAATCTGGTATATTGCAGGAGAAGCTTTTGGGGTTAAATTATGAAAAGAAATAGATATTATGTAGGTCTAAAATTTCAAAGAACAGAAGTTTTCTATTTTCTTTTGCTGAGTTGATCTCAACCAAAAGAACTATTAAATGATTGCTGATGTGGAGAAGGTTGAAAGCCGATCACTAATTTGGGGTCAAAAAGAACAAATTATAAAAAGCATTGAATAAATAAAAAGCCTAATCTACTAGAAAATGCAATATTAGAATACTGCCACAGAGTTACCTCATTATTAAAATACTGTTTGTTAATTTTTAGTTTGGCTGCCACTCAATCAGGATCTTTCAGAGTTAACTTACATAAGGTTTCACAATTATTTTCTGCAACACAGTCAAGAGATATTTCATAAAATAAAGAAATGTAAGTAGAAATATATGTATACCCAATATTTCAGACTAGTTTAAATTTGGTATGATTAAACACTTACATTTACCTGAAATATCTTGGGACACATAGAGCACTAGGTTAATTTGGTAAATACTGAGATAACTCATTTCGTTTCTTCAACTTCAAGATATTTTTAAGACATTCACTGTACCTATTTTATTTGAAAAATAAACTTCTCATTAAGTAATATGTGATCATTCTCTTCTATGACTCAGCATAGTATATAAATTCATTGTTTGGAAAATCAGCACTACTTTGTAAAATTGACACTTGCTAATTGACACATATATTTCTACATATATTCATATAAAAATATTTATATATATTCTATTGGCTTACTTCTTCCCACATGGTTTTCTTGGCCTTTAATTGTCTTTTAACCAATACTTCAAAGTTCAAGGAATTGTCATAATCTATACATGCATTTTTTCTGATTAGACATATATATGGACAAACTAGGTATGTAAGAGTGAACTTGAAGGCCAATAAATTTAAACTTAGACACGTCTTTCTGCTGTGACTACATATGTCCTCTTTCTAACCACTACTCTAGTCTCTGTACATCTCTGAAACCAAACCTCAACAACCATGAAAAGGCTGAAATCATTTGGGATTGTCATTACTTACCAGGTTTCCCCGGACTAACAAATACGTAGCTAACAAAACTCATACGCAATGTACATAATTTCTCTCTTTTCCACCTCCCTTTCAAGCTTATTAAAAAACAAAACAAAACAAAAATACCTGCCATTCATCCCTTCCTAAAACATAACCCCTGGGCAGGAATTTATTTTGCAGTTAAAAATAAGCTTCAGCCTTTTTGCCTTTCTGTATTTTTTGTGGTTGGATGAAAAGTGATATTCTTTTGATAGCAATCTCCACTATCATTTGGAAGTATCAGTCTCCTAAATTATTAGTATAAATAAAGCACTTTGTGGTACAGCAATGTGACACTACACCCTTGAAGATAAATTCAAATTCCGTAATTAAATAAGCAGAAATAATTCACTTTAACAGCCTGATGGACTGTAATGGCATGAAGCACTTCAATCATATGATATGTGCCTTGCCTATGTGCACTCAGTTTTGGCAAACTCCTGCTCATTGATTCACTGAACAAATATTTATTGGACGATTTCTATATTCCAGGTGCTATACTAGGTGCTGGAAGAAATCATGCTCACACTACTCAAATTCACAGTGCCTGTGTGTCTATCTGATTAGAACTTGGGGTCACAGGACCACCCAAGAGGTAAAGCCTCTTTATTATGTCATTTAAGTGCATTTTTGAAAAAAAGTAGCTAGTTTTTTGTTATACCCCATGAGGCAACCTATGGGATAATCCAATTCTATGGCATGGAGAGGTTTTAGTATAGACTTATCACTTTTTCCAAAATTTACATTAGTAGAACCATCATGAATTATATAAGCACCCTCAGTAGATTTTGTCTTCAAATTCAATTTGGCATGTCATTTAAGATGATTAGTACTGATTGACATAGGCTGGTGTATATATCAATCTGATAGACATATTGTACCTATCGAAATTAATTATTTACCAACTGACCACTAAACACACACACAAAAATGCAGTTACTACAAGAAGAATAAATCTCAAGCTTTTAAAAAGCTAGAAAAGCAGTGCAAGGAACTGCAAATGAAAATCTTCACAATAAAAAGTTAATGGGTTCACAAAATGAATGCAGCAAATAATATGACAACATTGTGTAGGCGTAACTTACAGGATTACTATGTTTGGTGGAGAGACTTTTTTAAGAAGTGTGATTCCCAAAACTTAATGTAGTGATCTACGTGTGTACAAATAAGTCAAGCTTAGCTATAGAGGTTTGTGGACTGTAGGAAAAACATTTTAGTAATAGATATTTGGATAGAGCCGCTTTGAGGATCAGGCAGAAGAGCTGTGAGGGGTCAATGTTATTAATTTTCTTATATAAATAGGCCAAACTGTGGAAAGTATTCATTGAGTCTTCAAATATTTGTTTGTTTTGGGATCAGTATTGGAATTTAAAGTCAAAAGACTAGAGAACACTTTTGGTGAAAAAAATCAAGGGAAATATATATTCAGACTACCTATAGTTACTGCTCAAATTGGTCCTTACATAGCATTCTGAAAAGCCGCTTCATGACTCTCATAGGTTAGTTTCATGAATCTTCCTCAGGCTTGTAGGAAAGTAAAATATATTCAAAAGAAAGTATAATTAGCAAGTTGGGTAGTCACAAACTCCATATTTCAAACAAATGGAATTGGCTCTTGCTCACATAAAGAGTAAACCTAATTATCAATCCAACTACAACTCTGTAAGGTTAGGAGCCAATTTGCTATATTGAGCAATATTTGAATAACAGATTCCATGAATATTATGGATACATTATACATTTTTAACCCTAATTAAACTTTTTTTTTATTGTAAGGAGAAAAAAAGTGACAGAGAGAAAGCGAAAGAGGCAATGAAAGAGAACACAGCAATATCTTTGAAAAAAACATACTGCTATCCCTTGTCTTTAATGATATATGTGGTTAAATTCCTCAAGTATTCGGTGTACTGGAATATCAACCATTCCTGCCCCCCAATAGACCAAGATCATTTATAAAATATGTTTTCATCACATAATTAATCACATATTCAGCTACAAATGGCAGACTCAACAAAAACACTAGACTGTTATTAACATATTTTCTCATGTTTGTGTTTCACTACTTTGGCACATAGGGGATTTTCTATGCTTCTAAGACCATTTAGCTTTATACCAAAAATTCCACTCAATGCATAAACAGTGGCATGCCAGAGATGCCTAAATTCACAGTAAGGTTTAGCGATATTTGTTACCAAAAGCTGTGCACATGCAAGTTAAGTGTTTTTTTTTTTTTCATGCTTCTGCCTGTATTATTTCATTAGATAATGAGATAGGCTGCCCTTTCGGTCCATCGTTAGAGCAGCTGGAGACAGCATTTGCTACCTGGCAAAACTTTCGAAGAAGGATCTTTCTTAACAGCAGATAAACCCAAGGATCCAAGATCTGGTTCAGTGAAGCCAGGCGAACAGCTATTAAGAAGAAGTTGCATTCTTTCTGCTTCTCTGTGTGTGTCTTGCAGTGCTCAACTGATGTCTGATTGAAGATCATTTTCAACATCATTATCTAAGAAAGGGGGATAAATAATTGTTTCAAAGATTAGTTAAGGTCATATGCGTCTTCTCTACACAGGACTTTGCACATAGTCGGTTTTCAATAAACTGGTTGTTGGGTTGAAATGATTAATTCAAGCAACATTTATACTTAGAGAACAGAGTCCTGAATTATACAAGACATTCCTAGGTATTTTCCCACACTTGTAGCTATTCAACATGATGTAGCTCTTTAAAACATGCATGTCTTCAGGCTCCTGGTTCTTGGAATTTAAGAAGCTTGAAAATAACACACCTCAGAATAAGCCAAAGCAATGTCTTGTTGCAGAAAACACAAGTTCACCTAAAGGAGAGCCAACACTTCAACAACAACCAAAATATGCTAACCTTACATTTTTAGTAGTTCTAACTAAAAAAATTATTAAAGGAAAAGTAGAAGCAACAAAGGGGGGAAAATAATATTGCTATGATTATTATTATTGCCATTGACATTTTCAGAATCCTTCCTTTTTACCAGATATGGTGCCAAGTGCTTCATATGCATTTAATAAACAACATGCAATAGGCTATATTACCACTTCCTTCTTACATTTGCAGAACCCAAGATTTAATGAGGTGAAATAGATGAGTCAGACTTAAACCCAAGTTTACTAACACCATATAATGTACAGTATTTTACTTTTCTTTGCCCCCCTCCAACATACACTAGAATGTAAACTCCACGATGGCAGGAATTTGGGACTATTTTTTTCCACAAGTGCCTAGATCAATATGTAGCAAATAGCAGATGTTCAATAAGTATTTGAGACAACAAATTTTTATATTTTAAGGAATATATTATACAACATATAAATGACAGTATATGAGTTATATAATATGTATTTGTGAGAGAACAAATTTTTATATTTGAAGGAATATATTATACCACGCTTAAATGACAGTATATGAGTTATATAATACGTATTTATATTTGAATGAAAAATGTTCTTACGGATATGAAAAATGTTCAAACTTAATCATCAGAAGACATTTAAATTACAACAAAATACAAAGCCATTTTACACTGCCTCAATTGATCAAAATGAAGAAATGTGACTATTGTTCGTGAGGATGTGGAATAAGGTGAGAACTCTCTTTTTTTTTGAGACGATCTCAGGTCACTGAAACCTCTGCCTCCCAGGTGCAAGTGATTCTTCTGCCTCAGCCTCCTGAGTAGCTGGGACTACAGACGTGCACCACCACATCTGGCTAATTTTTGTATTTTTAGTAGAGATGGGGTTTCACCATGTTGGCCAGGATAGTCTCAATCTCCTAACCTTGTGATCCGTCTGCCTTGGCCTCCCAAAGTGCTGGGATTACAGGCGTGAGCCACTGCGCCTGGCAGGAGAGGACTCTTTTACACATTACTAGTGAGCGTGTAAACTGGAACAACCACCTTAGAAAACAAATTGGCACTATTTCACTTGCTATTTCCCAGCGATACTACTCCTAGGAATATACTGTCCAGAATTCCTGTATCAAGAGTTGTGTATATGACTGTTTCATATGAGCATTGTTCATAACAGCAAAAAAGCAGGAACAACTCAAACATGGATTCACATTCACAAGCAAAGAAAAGAGCTCACTTTAGGCTGGGCTTGGTGGGTCATGCCTGTAATCCCAGCACTTTGAGAGGCCGAGGCGGGTGGATCACCTGAGGTCAAGAGTTTAAGACCAGCCTGGCCAACATGGTGAAACCCTGTGTCTACTAAAAAAATACAAAATTAGCTGGGCGTGGTGGCAGGCACCTGTAATCACAGCTACTCTGGAAGCTGAGGCAGGATAATTGCTTGAATCCAGGAGGCTGAGATTGCAGTGAGCCAAGATCACACCATTGCACTCCAGCCTGGACAACAAGAGCGAAACTCCATCTTGGAAAAAAAAGAAAGAAAAAAGAAAAGAGCTGACTTTGTAACTGGCTCCTACGTTTACCATTCTAGACCTATACAGCTATTGAGTATTTGACATGTGGCCAAAGCACATTGAAATGTTAGACTATGTTGATTATATAATGGAATAATATTTCTGTGGATTGAATTAAATAAAATATATTATTCAAATTAATGTCCCTTGTTTCTTTTGACTTTTAAAAAATGCAGCTACTAGAAAACTTTACATTATATGTGGCTTGTATTTTTTTGCTCACAGTACATTTCTATTGAACTTAATCTCTCTCTCGTGGGGCCTGCACTTATCTCTATGTTCTTCCCTCAGGTCACATACTTAAATTGAATTCAACATCTCTGCACATCCAAAACATCCCTAACCACTTAACCACAATTTCAATGATGGCACTTTCTTACACTCACCCTGGCTCAACATCTCAGAGTCTGTGAACTCTTCTTTCCCTCTCCTCTGCAATGCCTTTTGCTCTTGCTTTATTCTCATCCTTGTTCAGGTCTTCCTCTCTTTTGAATTATGGTAATAACAGACACCCAGATGGTACATGTATGGGCTGCATGTTTGTGCCTCCCTTCCAATTATATGTGGAAGCCCAATCCTTAATGAGATGGTATTAGGAAGTAAGGCCTTTCGGAGGTAATTAGGTTTAGATGAAGTCATGAGGCTGGAGCTCCCATGATAAGATTATTATCCTTATAAGAAGAGGGAGAAGAACCCATAGGTCTCTCCTTCAGCCATGTGGGGCACAGCAAGAAGACAGACGTCTGCAAGCCAGGAAAAGAGTCTTCACCAGAAATGGAATCTGGGGGCACCTTGATCTTAGAATCTTCAGCTTCCTGAACTGTGAGAAATAAATGTCTGCTGTTTAAGCCATCGAGTCTACAGCTTCGTTACAGCAGCCCAAGTAGACTAAGGCAGTGTATATGGATATCTGCCCATCACAGTTGCAGCTTCCAATCCTAACTGTGATCAAATCCTCTCCAACTAGAAAATCATCAATGTCTTCCCATTGTCCACCAAACAGAAATTTAACTCTGGTATTCAAAGCCCTCTACAATACTGTCCAAACTATTCTTTCCAGCTTTGTCTCCCACTAGTCGCCTACACAGACGTCAAACTCTAGCTATAGTCCATTGGTCTAGAACATCCCTTTATTCTTTCCTCACTTTTGGCCTTTATTCTTTCTATTTTCTACCCCTGGAACACTTTTAATCCTAGTATTCACTTCTACCTTCGAGACTTCCATGTCTTTCAGGACCATTTGAGTCTTTCCTGATCATTCCAAACCACTGACCTCCGAAGGCCTACAATTGTGTGTGTGTGTGTGTGTGTGTGTGTGTGTGTGTGATATAAACACATTTGTAGTAGATAGACAATACTAGCAGGCATCCACATGTCCCTCAAGAACTTGGACGTATGGGGGAAAAAAAGGTGGGTCTCTAAGAGTTAAAGTGGACATAACATCGACATGTAGGAACCCAGCTCCAAGGTTACTGAACTTGACTGCAAGTAAATGAACAAAGCATTGACATATCTGAAATTGATTTGCTCTGGGAAAAAGGATACTTAGCCATCAGGTTTGAGTATTTTCTATTCCTGTTGGCAAAATGGACTACTATTGTGAGCCAAAAGATGTAATTGGCTATATTAGCTTGAGGTAAGTAAATATTTGATTCTTTTAATTCCCCATTTTCTGCGTCTTTTTCCAGCAAGCTGATACTGACTGGTCCCAGTGTTGATAAGTCAACAGGAAAAGAGAGCTGGGTCATAGGATTTCTGGTATTGCCAATTCTGCTCATGTAATCTCAATTTTATTTTTAAAATACAGGTATATAACCAAAAAACACAGGTAGAGCAGGTTAAGCAGACAGGCAAGAGAGGAAATACGTACAACAAAATTCTTATAAGACTGTGTGACGTTGGTCTCCAGCCATTTCTCTTTTGTCTTATTTAGGCAGTTTTTATTCTTAAACTGATCCCTGGCAGAGGGGATGGGAATTTCCAGTTTTGGCTTATAAGGCAAATTCGTGTTCTTGGGCTTGACTCATGGTTTTTGGCCAAATTGTCCCCTAAACCCAAACAAAGTTATTTTTCTATAAAGACATAACAAAAGGAGAATGGGTAGAAAAGCAATAGATAGTCAAATATTCTAACTCCATAATTTCTTTTTTGTTTTTATTTTATTTTGTTTTGTTTTTTGAGATAGGGTCTCATTCTGTAACCAAGGCTGGACTGCAGTGGCACAATCACAGCTCACTGTAGTCCTGAACTCCTGGGCTCAAATGATCCTCCTGCCTCAGCCTCTCGAGATGCTGGGATTACAGGTTTATGCTGCCACAGACAACTAATATTTTTATTTTTTGTAGAGATGGAGTCTCACTATGTTAACTAGGCTGATCTCAAACTTCTGGCTTCAAGCAATCCTCCTGTGTAATTTCTTTCACAGGAATTTTTCCAGATGATTTATTCAACAAAAGCAAATAGTAGCTATACAATAAATAAATGTTCAGAGGAGCAGTATATATACTAGCAAGAAATTATAAACACATACATCTCTAACATCAGGTGTATAGCTTAATAAAACAACAATTCACAAATAGTATATATTAAGTATTAAATGAAAAAAACAGCCTATAAGATACTTCTACATATAAAGTTTTGTTGTTATAATTATATTATTAAAAATATGCAGACTTGTGGAAGGCAATGGAATTATTGCTATTTAACTATAATTTACTACTAAACAATAGCATTAATTTAATTTTAAAACTGTATGTACACAGGCTGGGTGCAGTGGCTCATGCCTATAATCTCAGCACTTTGGGAGGTCAAGCCAGGTGGATCCTCTGAGCCCAGGAGTTTGAGACCAGCCTGGGCAACATGGTGAAACCCTGTCTCTACTAAAAACTCAAAAATTAGCTGGGCATGATGGTGTGTGCCTGTAATCCTAGCTACTTGGGAGGCTGAGGCAGGAGAATTACTTGAACCCAGGAGGCACATGTTGCAGTGAGCCGAGATTGTGCCACTGCATTCCAGCCTGGACTACAGAGTGAGACTTGGTCTCATATATATGCATATATATATATATATATACACACACACACACACACACATATATATGTATATAAAAACATTTCAAATGATGTTAATAATGAAAGTCTTTTACTTAAAGAAAGCAGATTATTATTCCCTTCTTTGATAAATAATGGATTATTATACACCAAATTTACTTAAAATATATTTACATTAATATATCCTGAAGCTGGCTGGCTTATCATCCTATGAGCTGGATACTACCTCCCATCAAAGTAGTCAGAATAATGCCCCTCCCACCACACACAAAGATATCCATTTCTTGGTCCCCAGAATCTGTGAATACATTACCACACAAGACAAAAAGGACTCTGCAGATGTGATTAAGGTAAAGGACCCAGAAGTGGGACGATAAATCCTGGATTATCTGGGTGGACACAGTGTAAAAACAAGAGTCCTGAAAATCAGAGAACTTTCCCCAGCTGTGGCCAGAGGGAGACATGTCGACAGAAGAATGGTCAGAAATACACAGTGTCTTCGGCTTTGAAGGTGGAGGAAGGGAGCCAGGAGGTCAGGAATGAGGATGGCCTCTTCTACAGACTGAAAAAGGCAAGGAAACACTTTTCCCTCAGAGACTCAAAAAGTAATGCAGCCCTGTGACACCTTTACTTTAGCCCAATCAGATCTATCAGACTTCTAACCTACAGAACAGTTAGAGAAACGTGTAGTGCTCTTAAGCCACTGATACGGTTGAGCTCTGTGTCCCTACCCAAAGTCTCATGTCAAATGCTAATCCTCAATGTTGGAGGAGGGGCCTGGTGGTGACTGGAACATGGGAGCGGACTTCCCCCTTGCTATTCTTATGATAGTGAGTGACTTCTCATGAGATCTGCTTGTTTAAAAGTGTGTAGCACTGGCCGGGCGCAGTGGCTCACACCTGTAATCCCAGCACTTTGGGAGGCTGAGGCAGGCAGATCATGAGGTCAGGAGTTCGAGACCAGCCTGGCCAACATTGTGAAACCCTGTCTCTACCAAAGATACAAAACATTAGCCAGGCGTGGTGGCGCATGCCTGTAATCCCTGCTATTTGGAAGGCTGAGGCAGGAGAATTGCTTGAACCTGGGAGGTGGAGGTTGCAGTGAGTTGAGATCGCTCCATTATACTCTAGCCTGGGTGACCAGGTGAGACTCCACTGCAGAAAAAAAAAAGTGTGCAGCACTTTCCTCTCTGCTCTCTCTCCTGCTCCGTCATGAGAAGATGTGTCTGCTTCCCCTTCACCTTCCACCATGATCACAAGTTTCTTGAGGCCTCTCCAGCCATGCTTCCTGTACAGCCAACAGAACCATGCATTTTTGAGACAGTCTTGCTCTGTTGCCCAGGCTGGAGTGCAGTAGTGCAATCTTGGCTCACTGCAACCTTCACTTCCCGGGTTCAAGCCATTCTCGTGCCTTGGACTCCCAAGTAGCTGGGACCACAGGCACTTGCAACCAGACCTGGCTAATTCATTTATTTTTAGTAGTGACGAGGTTGCACCATGTTGGCCAGGCTGGTCTGGAACTCCTGGGTTCAGGGAATCCACCTACTTACACCTCCCAAAATATTGGGATTACAGGCATGAGCTACTGCGCCTGGCCCCAGGTAGTTCTTTAGAGCAAGTCTCAGGTGGACTAATACAGCCACCAAGCTTATAATAATTTGTTATAGCAGCAGTAGAAAACAAACATACCCACTCACTAAGCTCTCAACCAATGTTAAGAGGAATGGAAAGAATGAGCCTGAAAACGATTTTCTCATTCTCACACATAAAATAGCCTGGGAAGCTTGTTTAAATTTTTCACTTTCTTAGGAAACTTAAAAATAAAGTAAAAGTAAACTTCATTCTAACTCCTATCCAAATTATCTCAATTTCTAAATTTACAACATGCAAAAACGAATGCCTGTATTCTAGTGGCATCAGTTAGATGTCAACCTATTTGACTAAAAGGTATAAAATTAATATTTTCAACTCAGATGGCTTTATGCAAAAAAGTTTATTAATCCCTTTCCCTTCTTTTTATAAACTATTAGAAAAGTTTTGCTTATCTCTTTCAGTCCTTTACCCCACCCAATAGTTAAATATATTTGACCACTTACCATCCTCTAGAAAGTGTTCTGGGCCTGGTCTAGAATTATCTAAAAACTCACTTAAATTATATTTTTATTTTCTTTATAAAATAAAGCATTGGATTTCTCTAATTTTTTGTGATCAGAAAAATTCACAAAATTACTTATTAAAATGAGATTTCAGTCATTTTACACATTCCTCCTTATTTGGAAATTAATTTTTGTGAGGCTAATAATTTAAAATTAATTTTATGAGGCAAATATAGGTTTCATATGCCTTACATTGTTTAATACACTGTAATTTCCTATTGAGAATTCCGTGATTATGAAATTATGAAACCAAGCTCTATAGCAGTAGCTGGCACATGAGGAGAGGCACTCTAGCTTTTCCCAGAAACCATGAGACGTGCAATACAGAGATAACCGGAATTAGACACAGTGAGCATGCTACTGCCATTTCCAAATGGCAGCAGAGATGGAAATGGGGCTCCAAATTCTTCATCCAATTTTGAACATAAGTTCAAATAAGCATCCATCTGTTGAGTCTCTATATTTAAGCAGCTATAGGGTGATTATAGTTTTTGTGTATGTGTTTGCAAATATTTTTCAGACTGTTTAGACTTTGAGAGAAAACTTTAGGCATGAAGATGCAGATTTCTGATAGAATTAATTATTTCTATTAGTCCAATTCTTATGTCATACAAGGGAGAGAGACAAAGAAAAAGCAGGATGCTCAGCTAGCAGAGAGGCTGTTCACTGTTTTTAGCAAACACACATATACCCTGCACTATTTCTCCTGTTGAACAGCCTCATATAACAAATGACCTGGTAAAGGGAATGGTGAGACCAATTCTAGCAGAACAGAGCTGCAACTCTTCTGCCAGCCTCTTCCCTGGGTTCCACGTGACTTCCGCAGGCCCTCTAGCAGAGCTCTCTTGGTTATCAGCAGGAATAGAGAGCTCTTTATGCACTTGAGATAACCAGGAACACAACTACATCAGTGAGTGACCTGTAAATTCTCCAACCCTGACTACTGTCAAGTACAATTACCCTGTTCCATCCTAAAGGAAAAAAAAAAATGATTTGCCCGTTCCCCAGTGATAATGTTCTTTTAAGTGTTCAAAGCATTAATCAGGGAGGCTGTTTTTAATATTCTGCCCTTGGATTTTATTCTATTGCAGCAGGATTTATAATTACACATTTAAACATCTTTAGTACTTCACTTCTTAGTTTAAAAGTGCTTTAGATTGTAGGCCACACTTATATATTAAAGATGATAAATGAGTAAACCCAGAAAAATTAATTTCTGGGGGAGGAAATAAATTGGTTAACTGCCCTTAGGCTCAATTCTGGGGTGTTTATACATTTCCAGTTTATTCCTAATGTAAGTATTTAACAGAAGTTTCCTCACAAGCCACTTTTTATCTGTGATGTTTTGTTTTCCATAATTCTCTGCTGTCAGGCTATGGGAGAATAACCTGCTCTGCTGGAAACTCCCCCCTATTGTTTGATAAGTATATTTCATCATAACACACTACAGCCAGTCTGGGCCCTTTAAACCAGTTAATTACATAATTTGAAGGATTTGCATGGGAAGAAGCTTCACTGTGGATTAAGAAACAATTGTAGTCTTTCCAGTCTAGTTACAACTGTTCTCCAGGAGTCAGATCATCTCGGGATCCTAGACTACTGTTTCAAAAGCTTTCCCTTCCTTATTTAAGTTGAAAACATTACAAATAAACATCTCACAAACATTAAAAAAATTACTAGAATTTGTGCCATTTCATCTTTACTGCTATGTAATTTAATAAGATTTTTAAAAATAGCAATGGATTAAGAATCAATTAAATTATATTATTGGTTTTGCCATCATTTACAATTTTAGAAAAGTCATTTATCTCTGAACTTTATTAAGTTTACTAGTAAACAGTGGAGCTGGACTGGATGGCCACTGCATACACTTCTACAGCTTTTTTTTCTGATGATTTTTGGCGCAAAGCTGGAAAATGAAAGGGTTTCCTTTGGAAAAGAATTAAAACCTACAGGAAAAAGGTGTGAAACAAAAGTCAAAATTCCTCTTCAAAAAAACTCCAAGAAGTAAATGTAGGAAAAAGAAAAATTATAAAGTTAGAAGACAGTGTATAAGAACAAAGAACTAGATTCATGAAGCTTTGGTGTATGTCAGCAGAGTATGTGTGTTGCAGGGGGTGTAGTGGGGGTATTTTTATTAAAAGAAATAGCAGATTCTGGCAAACACACTGACCAAGAGTTAAAGAAATTCTGTAAGTCTGATTCAATTCTGCTTCTAGTTTAGAGTCTAGTTATCTAATTTTGGTTGTTAACTTCTTCCTTCTCTAAAACATGATTCACACATATTTACTGTATATCGTCTCCATCTAGTAGTACAGTTGCAAAAATTAAAGTGAGGTAGGAATAATTAATACCTTCAATTTACATAGCATATCTCTTCCCATGCCACACCCACTATCACACTATTGCATATGCTTCCAGAACAAAATGCCTTGACACAAACAGAACAGAAAATGCTTAGGGGAATACTGCAAGGAAATAAATGTATTATGTCTATTTTCCTTGAATTTCTAGCTAATAAAGTAGTTTTAGAAAACTCACCTCAAATTTGAACTTTAAAAATGTTTAGTAATGCAGAATCATTATTCAGTTACTGGATATGGAAAATCAAATTTATAAAGAAGCCATCAGCCCACTACCACATTATTTGCTACATAAGAATTTCCCTTTCAATTAGTGTAAATTGTAAAATCTGTATGACTTGGCTCAGTATGGCTCAAGACATATGTCTAGATAAATCTTTCTATTAGAACACACACAGAATGTCAATATCCAAGTAAGTATTGAAATTCAGGCTGAAGGGAGGAAGGCAAAATCTATTCTATAGAAGGATTCATTTCTTGGATTACAGATGATGGATTAGCTGGGTGACACACAATTAAGAAGAGTTATCTTTACTGTATTTCAAACACCTATATCTCAGATGTCAAAAGAAAGTCTAGATAATATGTCATTGTCAAGGCTTAAAGTACATTAATCCTTAAAAATGCTGATTTAAGAGTTCTTTCCTCTCAAAATATAGTTTCATCTAAACGCAAAATGTTCAATTTTACTGTCATCCATTAAAAAACCAGAGTATTAGGGACAATTAAAAACAGCTAAACACTTAAAAGAAAAAAAATCAGAGATGCGAATTAGTTTTGTGTGCAGAGATAGTCACCTCAATATAAAAATAGAAAATTAGAAAAATCTAGATGACTGACAATAGAGTACTGTTTAAATTATGGAAAATCCTTCATATGCATAATTTATATGTATTCTAATTTTGATATTGAAAATCATGCTATTGAAGAATATTTAGCAACATGAAGAAATGTTCAGAATGTAAAAAGTAAAAATAAATGTTGCACAGTATAATCCAAATTTTAAAAAATAGCTGTGCTTATATAGAGAAAAAAATACTAGAAGCAGTTTTCTCTGGGTGAGAATTAGGGCAATATCTATTTTCTGCTCTGTATTTTTTCCCAAATTATTTACAATAAATACGCTATTTTTTACACTTTAAAAAGCAATAAATTTAGAGTAGCTGGTGTCTTAGCTATAAACAATCATCTATCCATTTATTGGTAAAGAGTTAGAGTTGCAATCCTGGAACTATAATGTGGTCATTTTAGGTTGAATTCTTACAAGGTCAGTATGTACGTAATTTAACAAGAGGTAAGCAGTCTGACAGTCTATAACTGATCTGATCAAAACATTTAGCTTGATCAACAATTATGGCTTACTAAATTTCGTGGTCAATCATTGGCCTTTGTGATGGACTTCATGAACAATACAGCCATGACAAGCAAAAGAATCCTTTACTGTGCCACAGCCAGTACACAATGCAGGGTAATGAATATGGTTTTAATCTGATATGATAAATTCTTATTAAACTCTGCAGTATGTCAAAATGACCCTGCCTTTAAAATCTCTGAAGACTTTATCTCATAGGAGAATCCAGAAAGATGCGTCTTATATTCGGGATGGACATTGGGTGAATACGAGTGAATTGGGGTGTCCTTAAATGTATGCTTCCCAATCCTAATACATTCTCTAGTCAGTGCTTTCTCTCTCTTATACACACAGACACACAACCACAGGCACACACACACACACACATACACACACACACACACACACGAACAGAATCTGTTTAGGGGGCTTCCCACCTTCTTACCACCAATTCAGCATCTGCAGCCATCCATTCCTTCCTTCCTCTTATTCTTATTTGACTGGAAGAAGTGACCTGTCTATATAAGGCAAACCCTCTATCTATCCCCTGGATCCTATCCATCCTAAATTTTGGAGACCATATATTCTCAAGCATTCCCTTCCTCTTTTATAGTTGACTTTTCCCACTTTTGGCATTTTCTCATTCACATTTTAACATGTGCAAATTTTTGCCACCTTGAGAAAAATAAAACCTGCTGTGGAATTCTCACTTACCTGCCTACAGACTTCTCGAGAAGTTATAGCCAAACTTCCCAAAAGAGGTGTCTACTCTCCTTATCTTTAAACTTATTCCAAAACCTGCTACACCCTGACCTCTGTGCTCATAAATCTTAAGACAGGGCTGTTCCCAAGGCCACCAACAAGACTGCAGAATCAACTCCACAGTCTTACTTAATTTATCTGTAACATCAACCCTAATTGAATGTAGCTGTCTCTTGAAGCATTCTCTTCCCTAATTTCAGGTCACCATTTGTTCTGATTTTGTTACTAATTTTCCTGCTGCCTTTCTGGGTATTCCTCTGCAGTCCCCTTTATATGCTCCTGTTTTTCTCTCTCTCAAAATATGTTAGGATTTCTGAATTGTATCTTAGGGAGCCTCCACTTCTTACTGTGAATAAACTGACTAGGTGAGGTCTTTCATCTCAATGGCTTCAAAACCTATCTATGCACTATAGGCCACTTCTCTGTGTACCAAACTGATTAGTTTAGCTGCTATAGCATGGCTTTGTTTAAATTTCTTACAACAAATTCAGCACTTTCAAAATGGAAACTCTTATCTTCTTCCTCAAAGGTGTTTGTACACTCATCTTCCCTACCACAGTAAATCCTGTTCTCTTAAACAGAAACCTGGGAGTTAGCCTTGATTCATTCCTCTGTGTGTGTCTCTCTACATCTGTCTGTCTCTCTCCACATTCCACCATATTCACCATATTCCTCATATCCAATCAATCACAACATCTCCAATTAACCTCTTATGTTTTCGGTTTAATCTGTCTCCTTTCTCATTTACACGCCCAATTGACCATAAACTGAGGCCTCCATCAACGCTTATCTGAACTATCACAATCATCTGACATGATATGTTGGCCTCCATCTGGTCTGGCCCATGCTGCTGCTTACAAAGGATGCTTGTAAAATAAAAATTTAATCTTGTTACTCCACTTTGAAAAGTCCTTTATGTATACACTTTGCCCTGAGTATAAAGTCCAGACACTTAAACTCAAAGTTCCTCTTTACTTGGTGAGTACCTGTTGTGATCTATAGTCTAATATCTCACCATTTCTTACCCTCAAGCATCAATATTCCAATTACCCTGAACTTCTCACAGGTCTTTAAAAGTGCCAGTTCTTTCTTGCTTTTGAGGCTTTACAAATGTGGATCTTTAAGTCTTAAAACTCTCATCTTCTTTTTCTTTACTTGAAAAATTCTGACTTATTTCGTGTGTGGTCTCAAACATCAATTTATTTGATATTTCCTTTGACAAAAGCGAGGCTTAATATAATCTTAATATGGACTCCCATAATTCTCTGCTTCTTTTATCATCCCTAAACATTTTATATTGCTGCTCATTTTTAATTATTGGTCTCTCTCAATAATCAAAAACTGTTACAAGGGTTGGGATGAATTCTATTTTATATTCTAGGTATATCACAGCAAGGGTCAAGCCAAAT
The DNA here is from genome assembly GCA_963573385.1 of Cacajao melanocephalus. Lineage (NCBI taxonomy): Eukaryota > Metazoa > Chordata > Mammalia > Primates > Pitheciidae > Cacajao > Cacajao melanocephalus. The sequence goes on along the minus strand of CAUYLG010012371.1, from coordinate 2,524 downwards.
AGATTAATACATATTTTTTGAATTAACAAATAAGTCAATGAGAGCAAGGGTACAGTGTATCCTGCCCATTTGGGGGTTAACAGATTCTAGAGTTTTCATCTAGTGGACAAATCTACCAACATTCAACCCTTTTCAAGACTCCAGGCCCTCCCTTCCTTCCTTCCTTCATTTCTTCCTTCTTTCCTTCCTTTTTTCCTTCCTTCCTTCATTTCTTCCTTCCTTCTTTCCTTCCTTCCTTCCTTCTTTCCTCCCTTCCTTCCTTCTTTCCTCCCTTCCTTCCTATTATAATTAGCCAGGATAACAGCTTTGAACTAGGTGTTAATGGACTATGAGCATATCTTCTTATCACTCACGATTTTCAGTGGAATGTTCTGGTTTTCAGATGATAGCCAGTAGTAACCCTGAGGCTGGTAAGTTGGAGTTATAGAATGAAGAAGACAAGCAAGTATTTAGTATTTAAAATAAAATATTTTGTCAGTACCTGGCCAAGAAATATTAAAAATAAATAAATAAATAAAATAAAATATATTGAATCTATAAGAAGAAATTCTATTGACTAATAACATTTATTAAAAACACAGCCCAAGGAAAAAACACAGAAGATATTATGCATATTAACACAGTCTTTAATGAGGATACCATCAAATTTTTAATATATAGTATCAAAAGTCCTTTTATTACTGTAGAAGTGTTATATATGATTCTAGCACTCCTTTCTTACAGAATTTTTGCCCCCAAATGTAAGACTGTATCTTATCCTTAACATCTGAAGAAGAAGAATAAAAAACAACTAATACTTATATAATACTTACTATAAGAGACAATGCATGCCTATGAGGTGACTGCGTTGCAGGAATCATTGTCTTCAGTGCTGCCACTTGGTAGCCCCAAGAGAAGAGAGTCGCAGAAATATTTGGTTGCCACTTTTCCCTTCACAAGAGCCAAGCAGTAACATCGTGGGTTAAACCCAGTCAGCAGAGCTGTCTTTGGAAAGGTTGAGGCCTTGAAGACCAAACTTCCTGTCATAATTAGGCAATCACAGAATGTTCTTAATGTTAAAAGATAAAGCAGTGCCATCGTGTGACACTTTCAGCTCCTCGAGTTGTGAATCTGCCATTGTGTGATTACTCAGCCCTTGCTTATATTGTAATAAATATTTAAAATACTCCTCAGAATCTGAGATGACACCCCAGTCACAGTTTAATTTAGCACTTGCAAATTCCCTGCCAGAGTTAGGCTTGTACTCAGTATTGGCATCAGGAACTTCCTAACATTATATTCATTCCTTTTCCTTTTCCCAACACAAAACACACCCCTGGCTACATTTACCAGCTTTCTTTACAGCTAACTCTTGTCCTGTTGACTGTAAATAGGGACTGAGTAATACTCACAGTTCCCGGACCTACGTAAGTGCTATGTAAGTACTACTTGCTGTTTTGTTATTATTTGGATGTTATGTATTATAAACTGAACCATTAAAGATGTCTTCATTGCGACCTCCCAGATATCTGAATTCAAATCAGGGAGTGTGGCTATGACAAACCACAGAATGATAACTTGCTACGTCCAAGACAGAAATGGGTTCCGTCTTAACCCTCTTACCCATCAAGGCTTATGTAGCACTATTGTAGTGCATTCTCACAATCACTCTTTCCTTTTATGTAATACATAGGTGACAGCTGAAAACCAGCAAGTGCCACGCCATATTTATATTATTCATTGTAAACTTTAGCTTTCAGAACTTCTGAAAAAAAGGTTTATTTTCTTTTCAGGAAATCAGACTTTAAAATCTTACTTAAATAATGGTTAGCACTTACAATTTTATACCAGGTTTGAAGAAAGTTTGAGTAAGATGCAATTTGTATTGTATGTGATGCAGGAAAATGGAAAATTATAATGTGTTCATCTTCTATGTTTACCCCCTTAGGCTGCTTTTTTCTCATCTATTGATTTATTTGGATTAATACTATATTATTATTATTATATTATTTGGATTAATACTATATAATGCTAATACACAATCCTACATTATTATTGATCCTATATTATTATTATATTATATTAATATTATGTTGGACTTTGGTCCAACAGCAAATAATAAGAACAAGAAGGAAGCAAATATGAGGAAGAAACCTGCTCCTACCTGATTCAAATGCCTAACACCTATGAGGATCACAGGCTCCCAGGATCCTGTAAAAAGATAAACAGATCCCAACACCATTGACGCCCTCTCTCCTTAATGTGTGAACCCAATCAATGAAAGCCATTCTTACTGCACTTACTTTCCTAGGGAAGATCTTAAACAAGTAATAATAAAATAATTCTTACAACTATCGTAGGGAAAATGCTTTTGGTGAATTCATCTAAAATCCTGTATTTCACGTAAGTTTTTTTTTTTTTTTTTTTTTTTTTTTTTTTTTTAATTTAAAGGGTTTGTATTTAAAACATGCTGTAGTTGATTAATGTAAAAAAAATTTACAAAACTTAGACTAAAACTAATGGACTCAATGTTTCCTATATTGTT
>CAUYLG010012367.1:0-10066 GCA_963573385.1 Cacajao melanocephalus | reverse complement strand
TGGCTCCTCCGCCGGGAATCTCCTAGTCTGTGGGCAACAAAAATTCGTCTGAAAGTGCGGCGTCCACTCGCTCTCTGCGCTTTCACTGGGAGCTACAATCCTGAGCTGTTGTTAATCGGCCATCTTGGATCTCTCTCCTGACTTAACTTCTAAGCAGTCTAGTATTCACTTTGCTATTTGATGGTAGCCTCTTTTTTTTTTTTTTTGCACGAATTTTGGATAATCCTTATGTTCATTACTAAACTTGAAATCAGGCACTCAGATCTAGGGGTTATTTAGGAAAATTAAGAGGCAGGCCATGAACCTGAACTCTTAACTTAGTAATGGCTTGCAAGCATCTCTAAAACAAAACATCTTTAATTCCCTTCCCTACTTGCACCTAAGTCTCTTTAAGTTGGTATGGAGAGTATTATTGAAAAAGAAGAATGAAAGGAAGAAAGAATGAAGAAAGGAAGGGAGGTGAAGAAAGAAAAAGAAAAAAATAAATGATGAAATGAGTGGATACAGAGCCAAAATAGTTCCATTTTCCATCAATTCAGGACATGTTGAAAGTGTAGAAAAGGAGGATCTCAGGCTCAAAGATCTCAACCTGTCTACCAGGCCCAGGTCTTGATTTGCTGTGAGGCAGAGTGTGAGCATTGTGGGAGCTGTGTTTCTGGCTCCCCCGATTTGAAACTCGTATGTATATATTTTCCTACTGGGAATAAAATGGCTGGTTATAGTTGGAATGGTATCATTACTTCCATATTCAGAAATATGATTAGGTGATTGAGCTTTTATGAGCTGGTTCGAATAGTCACATGTAGCTGTTGGTTGGGATTGACAGGCAGGCAAAGGTGGCACAGCAGTATAAGTGTGATGGTTAATTTTATGTGTCATCTTGACTGGGCCATAAGATGCCCAGATATTTGGTCTGGGAGTTTCTGTGAGGGTGTTTTTGGATGAGTTTAACATTTAACATTTAAACTGATAGGCTGAGTAAAGCAATTTGCCCTCCCTAATGTGAGTAGGCCTCCCCCGATCAGGTGAAGGTCTGAATAGAACAAAAATGCTGACCCTTCCCCGGATGAGAAGGAATTCCTTCTGCCTGGCTGCCTTTCAGCTGGGACAGCTGAACTCCTTGCCCTTGAACTCAAACTGAAACATGGGTTCTTCTTGGGTCTTGAGCTGCTGGCATTTGGGCTAGAACCACATCACTGACTCTCCTCGATCTCCAGCCTGCTAGAGAAATAGACATATATGTTCCTGTTGGTTTTGTTTCTCTGGAGAACCCTAACAGAGCAGAAAACACCAAAGAGTCAATCTAAAACATACAAATGTATATATGGCTTTAATATACGTATATACATGTGTGTATATACATTACACATGCATATATGTCTTTAAAAGTCATTAAGTAAAATTTAAGCAAATTCTCAGTTACCTTCTTGGTGATGCTCAGGCTACATAGGAAGTAATCTGTAATCCCTGATACATAGCAAAAGAGTGTTTGCTGGGGTGTGCTGGACAGAAGTGACACGGGCTCTTCTGAGGGTGGGTGATGAGCCTTCACACCTCCAGAAAAAGGCAGTATGTATGAAAAACCTTAAGATTTTTCTTTTAGAAACTGATTTTTAGGACATAATGTTTGTGCCTTTTTAAAAAAGGAATTTGTCTTAGGAACATAATCAGAAATGCAAACAAGGACTTATGCACAATCTGCAGTGCTTTTTAATACTCTGCAACACTCCTTTCTAGTAGCACAACATGAGATAATCATCCAACAGTCAGGGAAAGGTTAAATAAATACGTAGTGTATCCATATTCTAGACCATCAGTGAGGCCACTAACATGAGTTTATAACAAATGTTTAATAGCACTGGAAAATACAATATAAGGCTAGGTGAAAAAGTTAGACAAATATTTATACTTGTAATTTCAAGTATAATTCAAAGAAAGAAAGATGGTATATCAATATGTGAATAGTGGTTTTTTCTGGGTAACAAGTGATCCTTATTTTACTTTTATTGTTTCTGCTTTTTGTATTTTTGAAATTTTCTAAAATAAATTTTTATTATATTTAGAAAAAACAGTTGAACAAATAGCATTTTATAACCCTCAGGAGGGAAAGCATATTAAACTGCCTCCTGAGAAAACAAACAATAAACACAAGCGAAACCAGAGCAAGCAACCAAAACTCAAAAAAGCACATGCCCTCACCATAAATAATCCGAAAGCAACCACAGTATATCCTTTATTCTGTAGGTGCAGAAAGGACATTACAGATCTCCAGGGAAGGAAATTCAACAATTTCTCCCCAGCAGCCTCCTCCTAGAAACAGCTGGTTTAGTGGGAAGACCCCTGGGTCAGGCCTGAGAGGCCCCAGGCTCTTTGCTGCACTGCAGGCCTTGGCATTGGGGCCACCCGTGTGTCATTTGCTCTCCCTCAGCTTTGGGTCTCTCAACAGTAATACCTAAAAACTAAATCAGCTTCTGTGAGCTACACCAGGCTGAATAAAATGAAGTGACAAATTCACAAATGCCCCCAGCTACAGAGCACTGCAGCAATGTAACAAACGGTCATCAGTGGTCAGCACCACTGAGTTCATGCCTGAACCCTCCAGTGGCCCTCTGCCCCACTTGGGAGCAGTCACAGATGTCAACAGTAGACAGACAACGACCCAGACAGGATATACTCTTTTTTCCTCATACATATACAACATGTCTAAATTAACATCTGGTTAGCTCCCCCCCCCCACCTTTTTAACTAGAAATATGCCATTTTAAATTAAAAGTCCATATATTTCACAGATGTCATATTCTTGTTAGAGAAGACAAATTATAAACAGGAGCTAGCAGCAATAATCTGCCAAATTTTATAAAGCATCATTTATCATTCCTCTTTGGAATTTATATATCCAAATTGTCCAGCCAGCAATTGTATATTTAAACTATGTGGCCTTATGAGAATTGGTGGGTATAGTCACCTGTTTTATAAATGAGGAAACTAAAGCAAAGGGATTTTATAATTTTCTCAGTACCCTAAAGTTAGTGGAAGAACCTGATTAACTCAATTTCTGACCCAAATTTCTATGACTTGCTACCACTATTATTATTTAATACTGACTAAATGCACATACTATGCAGGGTGACGTTGGTTGTTGTTTTTGGGGTGAGGGCAGGATGAGAAAAAAAAGTAGGGTAATTCTTTTTAATTATTTTAAAGAATTAAAAAGCTTTCTTTCCTCAAGGTAGAGTTAACAAAGTAGGTGATTTCTGCAGTTATGACAAGCATATTCCACAAAAAAACTCCTAAGTTTCCCAATAACACTGAGTAGGATTGAAGGCGTAAGAGAAAGTATCTGTTCTTTTGATAAGACTCAAATTTTGAAACAAGGAAAGTCCTGGTATTTAATGCTTGGGCAAGACCATGTGTAATGGCTGCAGAATTTCATGACTAAATTTTACAATATATAGTTATGGCAGCTATCACTGACATTGATGAGCACCTCAGAATTTTTCAATCCACATTTTACTAACTTAGAGGAGAATGGAATATAATTCTCAGCTCTATTGATCTGATTCTTTTTTTTTTTTGAGACAGTCTTACTGTGCTTCTCAGACTGGAGTGCAGTGGTGCAATCTCGGCTCTTGCAATCTCTGCCTCCCGGGTTCAAGCGATTCTGATGTCTCAGCCTCCTGAATAGCTGGGATTACAGGTGTGCGTCATCATGCCTGGCTAATTTTTGTATTTTTGTAGAGACGGAGTTTTACCATCTTGGCCAGTCTGGTCTCAAATTCCTGGCCTCATGTGATCTGCCCACCTCTGCCTCCCAAAGTGCTGGGATTACAGGTGTGAACCACTGTGCCTGGCCTATTCATCTGATTCTAGAGAACTTTGTTGTTATTTTTAAAAGCTAGGAGTTAACGTGTAGGGTAAAAAAAGCAAAAAATAAATTATAAAAACCCTTAAGGCCTAATCACTTTCCTTAGTATTCCCCAGGTCTCACACTGTGGATACAATTTCTCTTCATATTTGTGAGTCATCATGCATTTTTCTAGGTATTGCAACTCATTCACTTCCTACCTTGTGCAATGATTTAATTTTTCCCTCACAGCACTTGTAGGCAAGAAAGTTCTGGGAGCTATGCTACTGAATTACAGAAGATTAGAATCTGGTTTGAGGAAAATCACTTCACATGTGCATTACAATGAAGAAAATGTAATGTTTCCTCAGTTTTGCAGATGCCAAAATAAATAATTTTCCTTATTTCTTATACATAACAAGAAAAACCATATAGTGATTTCCTTTTGTTATTAAAGTCAGGTATTTGGGGAGTGGAGGAAGAGGTCTAAAAGGAGAAAGAGGTCTAAGATTGTCCTGTCACTGAAGGAAAATGAATTCTGTGGATACATTGGTCACTAAAGTTGTAAGTGGCTCTTTTTCTTAGAAAACCTTAGAAAGATGGCCTGAGGTTTCTTCCTTCCTGGATACTGTGTAATAATAGCACATGTACAGATTCCTGTTAGCATTGATTCTGCAACAAACATAACCTTATGCTAGGGTTGATTATAACAGGTGACCTCAACTTAAATGTTAGTATTATTTATTCATTGACAACCCCAGCCCCTTGAGTATACCTTCCCTAGATATGCAAAGGTTAGGATCAACATCTCACCTACATAATACCCCTCTTCATGCCCTTTCATTTGAAAGGAAAGGTTCCCTAAAGTGTTATAAGTTGTTTGGCAAGGGTTGACAAAAAGTCCAGGAGCATTTGGGCTGGGAGAACACTTACGAACACCCTGGCTACTACCCATTTTTCATTTCTTTCTTATTCCTTACACGTTCCTATGTGGTCTGTCCTGGGTGATCAACCTTCACTATGATTCCTTTTGGAACACACTACAGTATTAGTACATAAAACACAAAACTGTACTATCTGAGAAGGACTGGAAGAAATTATTATCAGCACTTTGTAAATGTTTAGTTGTAATTTTAACACCAGAGATTCATCAGGATTAAAGGTACTTAAACCCCAAATCTAAGACTTGAATAGAAAGGAAATTTAAATACAGCCAATTCTTGTTATTTATAGTAGTTATGTTCCGTAGGTTGTTGACAGCACTGAATTAGTGAATACTGAACCATTGCTCTTAGAGAAAACGTAGAATTAGATTCCTGCAGACTACTGGCCACAACATTTTCATCTACCAATAAATATAGAACCTTGTTTATGTTGGTCTCTGTTTGAAGACACCTTATTTAATATATATTGTTGATTCATTAACATTGAACTCATGAGCAACAGCACTGTAACTCATGCATGAATGAAGCTTACCTAACACACGTATTTTCTCCATAAGGCGCATCACCACTTGCTTGTGCTTAGGAACACTAGCCAGCACTTCAGCACTGCCCTTAGGCTCTAAATAGTGAGATCACCAACAAAGTGCACAAAAATGTGGAAGATGTGGCACTAGGTGGACCACAGAAAGAGCGCTTTTTAGTGGGTCAGAGCTAAAACAAGAAAGCAGATCATTGCCTTGTTTGACCTCAGCTGCATGTAGGGTGACTCGAATTTTTCACCACAGGGCTGTGTGTCCATAAATGACTGTGAAATTGCTTCAAGTATTGGTTTTGGGGCTACAAATAAATTTTAGCGAGTAGGTGAATTCACAAATATGGAATCCATGAATAATGAGGATTGACTATAAATTCCACCTCTTAGCCAATAGCAGATCATGTTTATCTCCTTTTCTCCTAATAGCCTCAATTAATCTTTCATGTTAAACAAGGAAAAATATTTTTATGCTAGATGGCCATTATAGTTGCAGTGCAACTGTATACATATATTTTAAATTTTTTTGTCTGTTTTTGAGATGGAGTCTTGCTCTGCTGCCCAGGTTGGAGTGTAGTAGTATGATTCTGGCTCACTTCAACCTCTGCCTCCTAGGCACACAGCTAAGTTTTGTATTTAGTAGAGACGGGGTTTTGCCATGTTGGCCAGGCTGGTCTTGAACTCCTGACCTCAAGCAATCCACCTACCTGGGCCTCCCAAAGTGCTGGGATTATAGGCATAAGCCACTGTGTCCAGCCTAATTTTTTTCTTAATTTTTAATTTTTGTGGGTACATAGTAACTGTGTATATTTGTGGAGTACATGAGATGTTTTGATATAAGCATGCAATGTCCACATCATGGACAATGGGGTATCCATCCCCTCAAACATTTATCTTTTGTGTTATAAACAACCCACTTATACTCTTGTAACTGTATATTGTTTAATGCTCTTTGCTTTTTAAGTAAATGGAAGTCAGAACTTTTATTTTCAAAAATTAATGAATGTGACATGGATGGTAGAAAATATAAAACCACAACTTCACAAAATTTCTTCCATTTCTCTGTTTTAGAAAGAAATAGGGAAAGTGTTGAGCCTGAATTATCATTTGAGCAAAACAAGAGTTAATTTTTATAATGCATTACAATTTATTCCGGCTCAAAGAAGGTATGTTTAGAATTTGGTAGAAGAATGACAACAATTATACATATTCTGGAAAAGGAGAGCTGCTGAACTGAACACATAAAAAACGAGGCCTCTGTCTCCTTAAAAATTTTTGTGGTGAGCTGTATTTTAGAGGCTTTCTAACCCTGCAGGTAGGATTAGAAATTCAAACCTATTTTTAAGAAGTTACTGTATTCTCTAAAACTTTGGAGGAAAATCATGACACCATCCATCCAACAATGAGGTGTGATAAATAGAAAAAACAGGTGGGAAAATTTACACTTGTTAAAAACAGTTTTCAGAATTATGCTTTGGTTTTCAAAACTAAAGTCAAAGTATTTGTTAAATGTGTTAATAGTCTCTTGTGCAGTAGAATCTGAATAAGGCAGGACTGACTTTCATCTAGGCCTAGGACTGCATTAAAGTAAGATTCTAGCAGAGTAAGCTTTTACATTTGGGTCTGACCCCAGGAAAGCATATTCATTCACTTCTTGGTTTGCTGGTGAGAGCAACATGGAAGCCTCTGGAGGCCTTCTGCTGGTGGAGCTGCCAGCAGGTACCCTTACCCCATTGCCACTGTTGTTTCCATTCAAACGCTTGGCATGTGGAAGAGGTCTTGGAAGGAAATAAGAGTCAGGTCCTGTAAGGTATGATCATACAGTGAGGGTATCTCATATCTAATAAGAATGAATGGTTCATCTCAGTTAATCTAAGCAGCCCTGGGCAGCATGTTCATTCCTGGTTTACAGAATCGTGGTACTGAGACTCAAGGTTGCAATCTTCCTGCCCAGTGATTCTTACATAAAATTAACTTCATAACTCCATCACAGCTATCTTAGCGACTGAAAAGAAGCCTTCTTGAGCACTTTGAGCTATTTAATCACATTGTAACTTAAAAAAAATGGCATTACAACACTGTTTCTCATGTGGCTTAAGAAGCAATAAAAACCTTGAAAGCCCCGCTATGGCCATCATAGCATTTACTGATTAAATCTTAACTTTTTAGAGAATTTATCAGTTATTCTAGGTCAGGAGTCAGCAAACTTTTTCTGTAAAGGGTTAGATAGTAAATTTTTTAGGCTTGGCAGACCAAATAGTCTGTCACAACTACTCAACTCTGCCATGGTAGCATGAAAATAGCTACAAAGTCTGGGTGCACTGGCTCACGCCTATAGTACCAGCACTTTGGGAGGCCTAGGTGGGTGGATCATGAGGTCGGGAGTTTGAGACCAGCCTGACCAATGTAGTGAAAACCTGTCTCTACTAAAAATACAAAAATTAGCTGGGCATGGTGGCGTGCGCCTGTAATCCCAGCACTTTGGGAGGCCAAGGCAGGAGGATCACGAGGTCAGGAGTTTGAGACCAGCCTGACCAACATGGTGAAACCCTGTCTCTACTAAAAATACAAAAATTAGCCGGGTGTGGTGGAGCGCGCCTGTAATCCCAGCTACTCAGGAGGCTGAGGCAGGAGACTCGCTTGGACCTGGGAGGTGGAGATTGCGGTGAGCTGAGATTGTGCCACTGCACTCCAGCCTGGGTGACAGAGCCAGACTCTGTCTCAAAAAAAAAAAAAAAAAAAAAAGGAAATAGCTGCAAATATTAAATAAACAAGTATGGCTGTATTTTAATAAAACAAATCTCGGATATTAAAATTCAAATTTAATGTAATTCTTTGTTTTAGTTTTATAAAAAAAATTAAGAATGCAAAAACCACTCTCTTAGTTTGAAAAAGCAGATATAATCCCTGACCTATAGAAGTTGACCATTTAAACAATAAATGTTTATACAGACATATAAATGAAATAGAGAAATAACTATACACCAGACACAATAAGATCATAGTTTAGGATAAATCGTTTATATTATTTGTTTGACATCTCTTAAGTTTTACAGTTGACTATCTTAGGTCATTTAAAGCCACCAGTTAATTTACCTGAAGAAAAGAAATTATCAGAGCTTTCCATGAGAAAAATCCAAATGGTTATTGCCTGTTATTCTAACTCTATGACTATCTTGGGACAGTTCTCTGACATGTGTTTTGAAACTTTCTCAGAAATGCCACTTACTAAAACATTCCCAAATTCAAATGCTAGATAGCCATGTATCACTACTGCACTAACAGCGCTACACTGTTGGCAAGGTTTTCTTTTTCTATGATTTACACCAATAAAGGATGCTAAAATTCCTCAGTGTCAAACATTGAAAGAGAAAGTAATAAAGTATATAAAAATAACATTGAGGCCAGGTGCAGTGGCTCATGCCTGTAATCCCAGCACTCTGGGAGGCTGAGGCGGGCAGATCACTTGAGGTCAGGAGTTCAAGACCAGCCTGGCCAACATGGTGAAACCCTGTCTCCACTAAAAATACAAAAATTAGCTTGGTGTGGTGGCGGGCACCTGTAATCCCAGCTATTTGGGATGCTGAGGCAGGAAAATCACTTGAACCCAGGAAGCAGAGGTTGCAGTGAGCCAAGACTGCACCACCGCACTCAGCCTGGGCAACAGAGCTCAACAATATTGATGCATGATGACCATACCTGGAATCCCAGAACTTTGGGAGGCCAAGGTGGGAGGATTGTTTGAGCCCCGGAGATCGAGACCAGCTTGGAAAACATAGGGAGATCCTGTCTATACAAAATAATTAAAAACAACAAACAAACACAAGTCTATAAACGTAATCCGTCATATAAATAGAACCAAAGACAAAAACCACATGATTATCTCAATAGATGCAGAGAAGACCTTCAAAAAAATTAAACAGCCCTTTATGCTAAAAACTCTCAATAAACCAGGTATCAGTGGAACTTATCACAAAATAACAAAAGTTATTTGCAACAAACCCACAGCCAACATCATACTGAACAGGCAAAAACTGGAAGCATTCCCTATGAAATCTGGCACTAGGCAAGGATGCCGTCTGTCACCACTCCTATTCAGTATAGTATTGGAAGTTCTAGCCAGAGCAATCAGGCAAGAAAAAGAAATAAAGGGTATTCAATTAGGAAAGGAGGAAGTTAAATTGTCTCTATTTGCAGATGACATGATTGTATATTTAGAAGACCCCAATCTCCTGAAACTGATAAGCAGCTTCAGCAAAGTCTCAGGACACAAAATCAATGTGCAAAAATCACAAGCATTCCTATACACCAATAACAGACAAACAGCCAAATCAAGAGCAAACTCCCATTCACAATTGCTACAAAGAGAATAAAATACCTAGGAATACAACTAACAAGGGATGTGAAGGACCTCTTCAAGGAGAACTACAAACCATTGCTCAAGGAAATAAGAGAGGACACAAACAGATGGAAAAACATTCCATGCTCATGGTTAGGATGAATCAATATTGTGAAAATGGCCATACTGCCCAAAGTAATTTATAGATTCAATGCTATCCCATCAAGCTACCAATGACCTTCTTCACAGAACTGGAAAAAACCACTTTAAACTTCATATGGAACCAAAAGAGAGCCCGCATAGCCAAGACAATCCTAAGCAAAAGGAACGAAGCTGGAGGCATCATGCTGCGTAACTTCAAACTACACTACAAGGCTACATTAATCAAAACAGCATGGTACTGGTAC